>SDVV010007734.1:0-17598 GCA_016164225.1 Gammarus roeselii | reverse complement strand
ATGTGTGTGTGTGTGTGTGTGTTTTTAACTGTGTACTTCAGACAGGATCGATAATAGAGCCTTTACGATGACATTTTTGTAGATAAAAATGTTAAGCAATCTCTCGACATCAAAAATCCCAAGATCCATTTCTTACCAGTCGTTTGTAACCAAACCTCTCTACTCCAACTTTTTTGCCCGAGCTCTGACAACCCGTTTTCCTTCCACCATAGCATAGCGGGACCGCAAAACTGTCCGCAAAATACAAACAAATGAAAGGGTCAGTGCTTCTAGAACGAGCACTCTCACCGATTGAGGAAGCTCCAGCATGAATGGAAGCGTTGGCAGAGTGGAGAAGCAGGGCTTGTTTCAGTATAAGATATTAGAAGAATCGTTAGTGGTAGTATGGAATAATCAACTAACTTCACGATGAGATTCAATCGGATCAAGGGAGATTTCATCGACTTCTTAATGAGAGACAAGTTGTTAATAGAAGAAAATACTAACCGCCCGATTCGAATCGTTCCTTGTAAATTACGCCACCTTGGGGCGATTTGCCAGTGAATGTTCTGCCATGATCAGACTGCAGCGCGGTCAGGGTCATGGTGATAGAAACCATTTATTTGCGTTTACGTTGATAGAGGATGAATTACATGGTGGTTTAGTATTTGCTATAGTCTAGGCAATCTCAAAAAGTTATCTGCTTAAGAGGAAGCATCATCAGCATATGGATTAAGAAATACTAGGATGTAAAGTGTGGAACAGTTCAATCCATCTGATTCCTCTACAAAGTTCCCTGTGATTGTGAACATACAACAGCTCAGATTGTTCTTTTTCGAACATAGCGTTTGATTTTCTGTACGGTTTATTAGCTTTTTCATAACTGTAAATATCAATTATTATAATTAAATCTGCAGAGTATGAGAATTTACATACCTAATAAATTTCTCAAAAATATGGTGTTGTTCATGTCAGAATATGGAACTTTCAAAATAATTTTTTTACTTTTTTCACAGGTTTAATCAAATTCTTACTTTATCAGCCGACGAGTAAAGCCTTGCCTATATATTTGCTTATCAAGAGGCTAGTCTCCGGATTGTAGAGGAAGATGGCATCGATAAAAGTTGCCCGCTCTTCCGTCGTCAGGAAGGCCACAAAGGCTGTCACTGGCAGGTAGTTTGGTCTTGCGTACTCCCGTATTGGGCGTAATTGAGCTCTATGGCCTTATCCTACCCGCCAGTTGCAGGCATCTGTTGGTAACCAAAATGTTGAGTGTGATGAGGGGGCTCGAAGAGCGATTATAAGTTCTTCTGATACAAGTGTCGGTATTGATTGATTCTTGGTTAAAAAAAAAAATTGTTCAATTGACGGTGTAAAATGTAATAAATTCATTAAAGACTATTACCCCACAATGCTTTACTAGCATATCGCAATATAGACGAGTTCCATTGGTTTACTCGAGGGCAACAGAATGCTGGTATTTTTATCAAAAAAGGTCTGAGGACTACTCTGAGTTACCGCCATCTTCAATGATTGCCTTCCACTCAAGTCATATCGCGTATAGAATGCCTTCCACTCACTTCCTGTCACGATAGGTTGCCTTTCACTCACGACCTATCGCGATAAGTTGCCTTCCACTCACGACCTATCGCGACAGGTCGGAGTGATTGCCGATAAATCACGTGAGGGGACAGCCTCATGAACGACAATTTAAAGCGAGCGAAGTCATTGGGTGGCTACAAACAGACGACGTTTGCTGCGGGTATCGTCTTCCTCTCCGCTCACATGGAAGGCTAATAGACCTAATTAGGCACTACAACATTATTCCCACCGCTTGTTTGGCTGCTGATAACATCCTCATTCCCGCTCGTCGGGAAAGGTAACGACACCACGACAGAACAGTTCGGCATGGTTTCCATATTAATACAAGGGACTGAAAAATAACAATAATGGCTTGCTTATTTTGCAAGAAATATAACCGAAGGTTTGCAGTATCAAATCCCTTCGCGAGAAAATTAACACGTGGTTAATTCGCATTCAAAATGAAACAAAACGCACTTTCATATCGTTTACAAATAGAACATGACTCATCATAGACCATGACTCATCATAGACCATGATTCATCGGTCGTAGTCGTATTTTCAGTAGTTGAATCATTGACTGTATTCCAGGACACTGATGGGCAGTACTATACTTGACGATCTCATGAGTGGGTAGCAGACAAAAAAATAGTTTTTCCAATTACAAGTAGCTTATTGAATGGCATTACTGCACTTTACAGGCAAACCATATTTCGCGCCATCGAAATTTTGTTGTCACTTTATATCTGTAGAATCGGATCCATAAAAACTCTAAAATTATTCAATAACTTTTCATCATTACCGCCTGATAAAAAACGCGAATAAACTTTTGCCCATGACGGGATAATTCCTGGCTGTTCAAACTCTTCATGGATACGGTGGTCAGGGAGGTGAACGCGAGTGTATTGGGTCGCGGCTTAAAGCTGTTGGGAGCGAATGGGCGAGTTGGCAATTGAGTCAGCTACTGTTTGCGGATGGAAACTCACTGGTGGCGGATTCTGAACATAATTTGCGTATGTTTTTGTCGGAGTTTGCGAGTAAACGCGCAGTATAGTGATAAAATGTTCGAAAAAATTCGATGCGAGCAGAATCAGCGTCTTCCTAAATGGAAAATTATTGAAGGAAGTTTCTTGTTTTAAGTACCTAGGCTTGTATGTGGAAAAGACTAAACTGGTGGAGACTATGGTGAAGTCGCGCGTGAAGGAAGGTGTAACGTGTTGGGTGCACTGAAGAGCGTAATGAGCTGAAGGACGTCGGGGTTGGAACCTAAGAGAGGTTTGTATGAGGGGGTAGTTAAGCCAACTGTGCTCTACGGAGATGAGACTTGAGAGGTGAGAGCAGAAGAGAGCAGAAAGTTGGATGGTTTCGAGATGAAATGTTCTAGGAGCAAGGTTTGAAGGACGATGGATCAATAACGACGTCTTTCGAATTAGAATGGGGAAGGGGAAGAAGTTAGAGGACAAAGTAAATTCACGTGTTCTGAGATGGTTAAGGCACATGGTGAGGATAGATGGTGAAAAGGGGATGCAGGCGGAAGAGAGTGTATACAATTGTTTATAAGTGAAGCCCACAACAGGTCTTTTGGCCTAAACTAGTTTGGCTTTTGATTGTAAGAAGTTTATTTCTGTAGTGAACGTCTATAAGCAAAAAAAAACAAGAAATGGAAAGGTGTGTTATTTAACGGCGATTCATGTAAAATTTGTCAAGCCTTGACTTGAACATTTCGATTGTATTACTGTTTACAACCTCCCCTGTAAGTTTGTTCCATTCGTCAACAACTCTATACGTGAAGCAATTGCGTGTGATGTCGAGTGAACAACGCTTTCCAAGGATTTTGGATCTATTATTCCTGGTCACTCCGTTCGCATCTAGAGTAGAAAGGCTCACTCGGTCCACGTTTTCCTTACTCTTCAAATTCTTCCACACCTCGGTCATGTCACCTCTGACTCGACGTTTCTCTAGTGAATAGAGGCTGAGTTCACGTAGTCTGTCTTCGTACGATTTATTGCGCGGCGATGGGATTGGCTTGAAAGCTGTACGATGAAAGTTCTCTAAGTGTGAACGTAGGCTCAGAGGTAGACCGTAGTTTGAATGTATGGATGGCGTGACGCAGGCGTTACAAAGGACAGATATATGTGTGGAGGCAGCAAGAGAGCGTGCAATGAATAGGCGTGCTTGGTGTCGCGTTGAGAAACAGGACGGTCGTGGGCGAAAAAAGGACCGGGACTATGACGCGGAAGGGGAAAACCAGTTTCACTGTCGGGCCCTGCTGCTGACACTGACTTCGGACCGCACTCCTGACCCAGAGTGTGTGTTGCGTGGTTTCCCGGCCAGACCCACTATCGCAAAAGAGCTAAGATTGTTTGAGTGTACGTGTATTAGAGGAGTCTGAGGTGCCTCTTGCCGTCACCCACCCCCTTACAAGGGGATTTAGCCTATTGTCTGTATCTAAGAGGGCAAACCTCTAACATTTACTAGCTCTCCATGCTGAGCTAGTTAGTGCGTAGAAAAGCTGGTAGTTGGCTATAATTAGTAATGATAGTTAATAGTGCGTGTGTAATACGTCCCCAGCGTTCTGTTACTGTTTGCGATTTGTTTTGTGCATTAATTACGAATTTTCTCAAGAAATTGAAAACAGTTTTGAATATATTCTGTTTGGTCTGACGAGAAATTAAGGGCGAAATAAACAATGATTTCTGGGTTACAATGCACTATATAATATTCTCATAGAACACTAACTGAATAGAACGATATAATAAAAGTTGTGAACTAGAGAACGCTGCTTCAAAACCAGAATTAACTACTCACTTATTATTTTTTATCACAAAACGGCCCTTTCTAAGAATGGAATAAGGCACTTCCCAAAATAGTTGAAACAGAGATCAAACAATTTCACAAATTTATTAGTAAATAGAATATTCATGAAATTGCCATGTGTTTTTTTGCTAATGTCTGACAATGTCATCAATGTAGAAATATTTTTTTGCTAATGTCTGACAATGTCATCAATGTAGAAATATTTAACCTATTTTCTACAGCTAACATGCGCGTATTGATGCCGTTTGAGAGAATCATCGCAGATTTCGGGAGCCATGTTGTAAAAAATCGAGCTGCATATTAGCTACAAATGGGAGTGTATGGTAACACAAGCGGTTTATTTGTGATGAAACGAGGACTATTTATTTATACATAATATTAGTCAAGAATTACTATGTTAAAGCTGATATGTGGTACGGGTTTTATGATAGAGGTGTTGTGTGATACCGGTATTATGATAGAGGTGTTTTGGGATGCTGGTATTATGATAGAGGTGTTGTGTGATACTGGTATTATGATAGAGGTGTTTTGTGGTACTGGTATTATGATAGAGGTGTTGTGTGGTACTGGTATTGTGATAGAGGTGTTGTGTGGTACTGGTATTATGGTAGAGGTGTGGTGTGGTACTGGTGTTATGATAGAGGAGTTATGTGGTACTGGTATCATGATAGAGGTGATGTGTGGTACTGGTATTATGATAGAGGTGTTGTGTGGTACTGGTATCATGATAGAGGTGTTGTGTGATACTGGTATTATGATAGAGGTGATGTTTGGTACTGGTATTATGATAGAGGTGTTGTGTGGTACTGGTATTCTGATAGAGGTGTTTTGTAGTATTGATATTATGATAAAGGTGTTGTGTGGTACTGGTATTATGATAGAGGTGTTGAGTGGGACTGGTATTATGATAGAGGTGTTGTGTGGTACGGGTATCATGATAGAGGGGATGTGTGGTACTGGTATTATGATAGAGGTGTTGTGTGGTACTGGTATTATGATAGAGGGGCTAAATGGTACTGGTATTATGATAGAGGTGTTGTGTGATACTGGTATTATGATAGGGGTTTTGTGTGATCCTCGTATTATGATAGAGGTTTTGTGTGGTACTGGTTTTATGATAGAGGTGTTGTGTGATACTGCTATTATCAGGACGCTGCTTTGTGCGAGCTTGTGAAGAGGGTCAAATTTTCAATGCAGCCCCGCAGTACTGAAATCCAGACAGTTTTTGCCCCATTGAGTTCCAACAAAAGACGTTGCCTAACGCCACGGTCTCCACAAGCCAAAGGAATATCAGTGAAATACTGCGTGTTGTGCCGGGCCTTCCTTGCGTAACGGCATCGAGGAGCGATAAAGAAGGCATTCGCAAAGGAAAACGATATTTTACCGAGCAGAAAAGGGCATGAATAATGTGCAAGAGCCACACTGAAAAAGATGGACGACTGTTCCCGAACGACTGATACGAAGATGACTGTTGTGGAGAACTGATCCAAAGACGACTGTTCCCGAACGACAGATACGAAGATGACTGTTCCTGGACAACTGATTCGAAGACAACTGTTCCCGAACGACTGATACGAAGATGACTGTTCCTAGAGAACTGATCCAAAGACGACTGTTCCCGAACGACAGATACTAGGATGACTGTTCCTGGACAACTGATTCGAAGACAACTGTTCCCGAACGACTGATACGAAGATGACTGTTCCTAGAGAAATGATCCAAAAACGACTGTTCCGAATAGTTGGATGACTGAAAATTTGTATTCCTATTAGTAATAGAAATAGAGAGTGGAACAAATTAACAAGGCCAGAAAAATTTAATCATCGAATAGAGGCTTTCGTAACTTCGTCCAAACATTGTTCGAGTTAATCAAACATCCTCTGTTACCCTCAACTCATCGCATGGACAGTATCCTATCCTTGGAGGCCCTCGCAGGCCACTCGAACTCCCATCGTCTTCGTCTCGTTATTTAATGACAGGCGATGCTTGGTTTCTACGACTTATTATTTCGGATCGTCTCCGCACAAGAAGTCTCGAACAGTTCCTTGTGAAGAAACGAAGTGTACGGTCAAAATCATTGCTCCTGTTTTACTATTTTAGTATTATTTAGATTCGATAATAATAGCGTGATTACCTTCCTTTACGATAAGGCTTAATTCCATTTTATCCAAGAATATATCCCTGCACAACACTCGTTACGGGCACTGCTTCAGAAAATGATGCAGTTTATATCATTCTAAGCGGCCGCTCCTAGAGAGAGAATAAAGATCAAAGGAGAAAAACGGAAGCTTTATTGGAGAAATGAAGTCAATATGAATAGCTTCGCATACCAATAAGTTCATCATAGAGGTGCGCCTTTCAGTTACAGGTAATCAGTCGGTTACGTCACACATCACACTTATGACATGTAAATATTCTTGAACTATTAATGATGAGAACATGCCTTCAAATTAGGCAATCCCTTATTTAAATTTGAAACGTTTTTGAATGGAAACACAAAAATTCTGATCATTCAGTATTGATGCCTAAAAGTTTATTCACAAAGAAATAACTTTTTCGAATTTGTGTTGTAGCAAGTGCGTTCCGGACAACCTTACTCTTCTCACAAGCGGTAGGGCCTTCACTTTGGCGTGATTGATCCTCTACGGACGTTGCAGGGATGATCCACACTGTAGAGGAGATCCTCACATTGCAGAGGTGATCCTCACATTGCAGAGGGGATACTCACAATGCAGAGGTGATCCTCACATTGCAGAGGTGATCCTCACATTGCAGAGGAGATCCTCAAATTGCAGAGGAGATCCTCAAATTGCAGAGGAGATCCTCACATTGCAGAGGTGATTCTTACATTGCAGAGCCGATCCTCACATTACAGAGGCGATCCTCACATTGCAGAGGTGAACCTCACATTGCAGAGGTGATCTTCACATTGCAGAAGTGATCCTCACATTACAAAGGCGATCCTCACATTGCAGAGGAGATCCTCACAATGCTGAGGTGATTCTTAAAATGCAGAGGTGATCCTCACATTGCAGAGGCGATCCTCCCATTGCAGAATAGATCCTCACAATGCAGAGGTGATCCTTAAAATGCAGAGGGCGTTCCTACATTTCAGGGACTAACTTCTCACTTAAAGAGGGATCCTCACGTTGCCGAGGTGATCCTCAAAATAACACGCAGAAAAACATGGCTAAAACTCTAACACACAGAGGCCGTGGCTTAAACAATTAGACATAGAGGTCATGGCTAAAACAATAACACACTGAAGTCATGGCTGTAACGTAGCGGGAACAGGTATTGAGTCCTCAATGATTCATTAATGTGATCAGAATTGTGTCGTCCACCATTACGTTGTGAGGTTTGACAAGGCAACAATACGTTGTGAGGTTTGACAAGGCAACATTACGTTGTGAGGTTTGACAATGCAACATTACGTTGTGATGTTTGACAAGGCAACATTACGTTGTGAGGTTTGGCAAGGTTGTATTGCGTTGAAAGGTTTGACGAGGTTGTATTACGTTGAAAGGTTTGACGAGGTAACATTACGTTGTGAGGTTTAACAAGGCAACAGTATGTTGTGAGGTTTGACAAGGCAACATTACGTTGTGAGGCTTGACAAGGTTGTATTGCGTTGAAAGGCTTGACGAGGTAACATTACGTTGTGAGGTTTAACAAGGCAAAATTACATTGTGAGGCTTGACCAGGCAACATCACGTTGTGAGGTTTGACAAGGTAGTATTGCGTTGAAAGGTTTGATGAGGTAACATTACGTTTTGAGGTTTGCTAGGGTAAACAATCATCACTGACTCCCTCTCCTCAATTGTTTTGTTGGTTGCTGAGGGTTCTGGAAGTGATGACGGTGCGTGGGTTCTGGAAGTAATGACTGCGTGAATTCTGGAAGTGATGACGGTGCGTAGGTTTTGGAAGTGATGATGGTGCATTGGTTCTGGGAGTGATGACGGTGCGTGGGTTCTGGAAGTGATGATGGTACGTGGGTTCTAGGAGTGATGACGGTGCGTTGGTTCTGGGAGTGATGACGGTGCGTGGGATCTGGAAGTGATGACGGTACGTGGGTTCTGGGAGTGATGATAGTGCGTGGGTTCTGGAAGTGATGACGGTACGTGGGTTCTGGGAGTGATGACGGTGTGTGGGTTCTGGAAGTGACGGTACGTGGGTTCTGGAAGTGATGACGGTGCGTGCGTTCTGGAAGTGATGACTCTGCGTGGATTCTGGAAGTGATGACGGTGCGTGGATTCTGGAAGTGATGACTCTGCGTGGATTCTGTAAGTGATGACAGTGCAAGGGTTCTGTAAGTGATGACAGCGTAAGGGGCTTGGAAGTGATGACGGTGCAATGGTTCTTGAAGCAATGACAGCGCAAGGGTTCGGGAAGAGAGGACAGTAAATGGGTTCGGGAATTGCTGATGGCTGGATGTTTCTGGTAGAGGAGGTGACGCGAAGGCTCTGGAAATAAATGATAGCGACGCATGAGTTTCGGAAGTGATTATGGCGCAGGCGCTCTGGGAGTGATAAGAGGCAAACATTCTGGACGTGATGTCGGTGCAAGGAATCTATGAGGGATGACCACGCAAGGGATCTCGAAGCAAGACGGCATAAGGGTTCTAAAGGGGATTGCAGCACGAGTGCTTGGTAGTAATGACCTCACAATGTTGGGGGTTTTGAAGGTTTTGAAGAGTAACGAATGGAAAATCATGAATGGTAGTAAGATAGTGGAATGCATTCACCCTTATGACCGGTTGTGAGGTCAGAAGCAATACGCCCTATCGTGCCCATTTACAACTGGATTAAATTAACGTCCATAAAAATATTTGAGATATTCAATCCATTTCTTCATAGCACTTCTTCCAATTAGTGTCTTTACAATCGAATACCCTCGTCAAAACATATGGCGAATAACTTTATCCTACCTTCGTTATCCATAGAACCATTGCAGGACTTGAGTCCTGAACGCAAGGCCAGTCTCCTCTCATTGTTTGAAGGCCGTCAACGCTTCATTTCTGTAGTTATTTTTAGTCATCTTTTTCCTCGCGTGAAGGGTCTCTTTCAGAAAATTGTCCCTTAAAATAGTAACGAAGTGTTAGATTAAGATCTTTGCCTCCCTTTTCTTGTACGTTGGTCAGCTTCCCGGAAGAGAAAGGAGGAATTCGTTAACACAAGTCAAGAATATGGCCGAAATAAAACCAATTGCCGAGCATTGTTTGAGGAAAAAAAGTATTTCCATGATTTAGAGAGAACGAAAGAAAGTGTGAAGGCCGGGGAAGGTGTGAAGATCGGTAAAGGTGTGAAGGTCGGGGAAGGGACAGTGAACAACACTCGTTGGCTTCGTCCAGGAGGGAGCCTACGAGCGTCGGGCAGGGCGTCGCGAGGTGGCCTGCTCGCGGTGGCGGTGTTAGAGCGTTGGATGCCCTGGATGGAGTCAGCGTCCCGGGCTGGACGCTCTTCTCGAAAGTCCCTCAACCCCCCCCCCCTTTGTTCACGTCGCCGTCGATAGCTTCGGCGTGGTCGCGGCCTGAGCACTGCCCGGGCCCCTGGCCCGCCGACAAAACACCAGACACCAGAGCCACAACTATCACACTGTTTTTTCCATAGGAAGAAGTGAACAACTACCGGCGTTCCTTTCCCTTCTCCTTCTCCAAGCCGATGAAATCGAACCCAATCCTGGTCCCAACGCATACCCATATCCGACTTGCGGGCGTCCTTACAAGGACACACTACATACCACACCGGTGGCAATGCATTAACTGCCACTCAACACATGAACACAAACGATATGGGTGAAAAACAAGTCGAACTAAAACACTTCTTACACAAACATCACATCCACATCGCCCTACACCGGGAAACAAAACTTAAACAACACTCCCAAACACCAAAGTTTCCTGGATACACAACACTCCGCCACGACCGTCCTACCAACGACGGTGGTGGTGGACTCATTACACTAGTAGATACAAACCTCCACTTCACCAACACAACCGCCTATACTAGCGCACAACTTCCCCCTGGCCACACTCTGGAACTTCAATCACTACACATACAATGTCACAAAAAACAATACAATATATTCAACATATACATCCCTCCCTCCAGTTTATGCCCACCTCATTATACGCCCCACCTGGACTACCTTAACACAACCACTAACACCTTCGCTCTAGGTGATTTTAACGAGCTCGACCTCTCCTGGTTTGCCTCCCAGAGAGGTGACCGGAGGGGCAGTGTTCTCGTTGATCTGCTAGATACACTTATTACACTCAACAACGCAGACGCACCCACTCGCAAACCGCTCAATACAAATACACAACCAACTTCTCCCGACGTCTCATTCTGCTCCCCCAACCTCACGCTCAATTGTCAGTAGACGGTCCACCAGGACATGGCATCCGACCACCTCACAATATTTATTAACTACCAGCTTCGATCCCCAATCCACAACAAGCCCCCTCCCACTTTTCGTAACTACAAGAGAGCAGACTGGGACAAATACTCAACATCGATCGAAATTGCTCTACAAAACTATGACATCACCAATACACATCAATTGACGCAGCCACAAAACACTTCAACACAGTACTCAACCACGCAGACAGTCAACACCTACCCGCCGGGTTCGTCCGCGGCTTTAATCCAACTGTTTCGGCCAATATTAAGCGGAAAATTCAGCAGCGAAAGCACCTCCGTAGTCTACCTTCCACCAACGACCGAGTTACTCAGATTCATATCCCTAACGCATAAATAGATGCAGATATCCGGGAGCAACAGACGAACCTATGGCAGGACGTGCTTGCCAACACTAACTTCCGAACCTCATCATCAAAATTATGGAAACTCATTAGGAGTCTCAACAACACAAACACAAACCACATAAACACACATGAGGCAATCCTCCCACCCAACACACACACACCATTCCATCAGACCAACAACAAGCAGACATACTCGACAAACACTATGCAACACTTGCCACCTACCACAACATCCAGACAACAGGAGGATACTCAAACAGCTACACAGGTTACAGACTGATCCAAACATGGAAGCTCCCTTCACACCAACCATGACACTAGCCGCCATCCGCCAGACCAAAAACTCCTCATCAGCGGGCCCTGACGGCATATCATACATTCATCTTAAACCTCTAGGCCGGGCCACACGCCATCGCAGCCCTCACAGACATCTTCAACTCTTCCGTACTACAGAAAACAATACCCAACATCTGGAAACAAGTTAAAATCCTCCCCATCCTGAAATACATAAAAGTTCTTACAGATGCAGCCTCATACAAACCCATTTCTCTCCTCCCAAACCCCTCGAAAATCTTGGAGAGACTGGTTCTTAACAAATTTGATGCACACATCCCACTCTCTTCTACGCAACACGGTTTCAGAGCTCAACACTCCACCACCAATCCACCATCCATGAAGGCCTGAACGAGGAGCAGCCAGCCAAACGAACCCTGGTATGCACTATCGACATAAGTAAGGCCTTCGACACAGTTCCAAGACACGTCCTCATAAACAAAATACTCAACACCTGTATACATCCAAATTATAAGAAGTGACTAGCTAATTTCCTCTCCGGTAGACATGCACACACTGTCTACAACAACAAGCCTTCTCAAATCCGCAACTTCCCCAATGGTGTCCCACAGGCATCCGTGCTATCCTCCTCCTTTTGCAATGCCTTTATGCACGACCTGCCCATCCCCACAGAACCCAACACCCACACCAGCTCCTATGAGGACGACCTCACAATAATTACACAATACCACAAACACGAAACCGCAGCTACGCACCTCAAGCAGTGTCTGAACTCCCTTGAAGTCTGGCTGCTGGACAACAGAATGAAGGTGTCCGCAAGCAAGTCGTCTCTCACACTGTTGACTCCGGATAACAGTGAACACCGCATCCACCCCCATGTCACGCTCAACAATACCCCCAGTCCCCACAGCCCCACTACAACCATCCTTGGAGTAACTTATGACACGGGGATGACATTTAAATCACACATAGCTAACATTGGCACCAAAACCAGACCCAGACTGAACGTGTCTCGGATACTCGCTACAACCTCTTATGGTCACTCAAAAATCAATTACAACATAATACAAACAATTCATCAGGCCCGTTATCTCCTATCCAAACACCGCTTGGTTCTCGGACTTTGCACCCACACATATTAACTCTCTGCAAAGGATACAGAACACGGCCTCACGCATCGCAACGGGCTGCACACAGACTTCTCCCATTTCGCACTTGCATGAAGAAACCAAGATCCTCCCGCTCAAGAATCATCTTGATATGAGAGGAACCCAATTCTTCAACAAGATCTCAGACCCGGCACACCCCTGCCACAACCTACTTAACCCTCGTTCAACCAACCGACACCTACATAGTACACCGGGAACACACTTCGGTTCCCTTTATGCAATCATTCCTGAACCTACAGATATCACATCTATGCACAAACAGATACACACACACTTCACAGCTCTTGCATTAGATGAACACAGAGTCAACACGATCATGCAGAGCCACCCCCTGGGGTGGACGTGGAGGAGTTGGGGCTGCCCAGGGGTGGCAGGATCCACCTGTCGAGGCTGCGGTGCGGGCACCACACGGCCCTACAGACATACCAGCATAGACTGGGAAATGTCCCTTCCGATCTCTGCTTGCGGCGCCAAGGTTCACCTGATTCGGTCGAGCACGCCATGACCTCTCGCCCAATCATCGCGCCCGGCAGGCTCCACCATAAAATCACGTCAGTGAGTGATCTATGGGAGCGCCCACGCGACGGCATCAACTACCTCAGGAATGCAGGCCTAATATAGGGCCTGTCACCAACTGTAGCACACCCTCACAGCACAACTACACATGTCGGTGGGTTCCAGGGCCTCGAGTTCTGCGCTGGCTATTGCCCCTCCATCGCGGGGGGAGTTGGGGTTGAGCAACAACAACAACTTGGGAAAGGTGCAACTAAGCATGGATTCACCTTTCAATAATTAATGAGTGCAGGATAGATAAATGTTTATCAGACTAACCGTACACACTACATAAATCTTCTGTCCCTCAAATAAGTATGAGTATTTTATTAAGATGTCTTAATCGTAAAACTACCCATACACTCTAAAAAAATCATTGGTTCATTAACTAAGTGCGAATGATTCATTTAGGTGTCTATGTTATATTTCTGCTATCTCCTTTCAATAGCGAAAACATTTCGATAAACTTATCACCACTTACATGCTGTTTTAACTAAAGGTGCACGAGTTATGAAAAGAGATTAGTTTATTCCCAGTTATAAAATAATAGCTCTCGCACCAAAAGATGACAGCTTACAATATCCCAAATATCTTCCATGTCAAGTGCGTGGAAAAAAGTTATACAGACGATCTACTCTGTTGATGAAGCGAATCGAATTTTTTGCGTTGACTTCCGACTGCCAAGGTTAGCTTTACTCTTTATTTTCTGACTCTAACGTTTACATTTTTTCATAAAAGATGAGGATGTTAACGTTACTTAAGAGTGTAGAGCAAATTCAACAGACTTCCAGCCAATTTTTTAATATTTATTTTCTTGATTTTCACACTTCTCAATTACCACCATGCCATTTTAAGATTCGCGCCCTTGTTGACAGTACTATTGACACGTGTAAGCTAAGTCAAACTTCTCCATTTACTCACTATGACTATGAGATATTCGTTCCAGCAGCTGATCTTGTGGCTGGAATTAGTACGTCATTTACAGATGAGGTGAATATATTATCAAATTGCTGAACAAATTAGCCAAATTAAACGACTGACGCCTAAAACCCTCTTCTAATAAAGTCTTCGTCAGGTAATACAGTATTTTTGAAGATCAAATCAAAGGCACGAGTAATTACATTTTCAGATTCACGATGAGTGCACGAACATTAATACACCTTTTATATTTCAGTTTAAACCAAGTCCAAATATTTTGCCGTGTCCCAAAACCCTTTGACGCGGTTTTACCCTTTTTGACATTCTTGCATATCAGTTTAAACATTCTTAGACAGTTAACTGACAAACTTGCAGCATAAATTGACATTCGTACTGAACCGTTTAGCCCTGAAGGACTAAGCTTTGGTATGTGTGTGAGTGCATGAGAGGAGTGTGAGGTGCGGCTCTGATGGATTCTGCCTTGCGTCTATATCTGTATATGTGATACACATGCAATACAGCACGCCATTGGCATTTGTACTGAAATTGGCAGTGAAGCAAAATCAATTGGCAGGTATGCATAATGTATGACGAAGTATGCGTAATGTATGACAAAGTATGCATTACGTTTGACATAGATACCATTGATTTCAAAGTGCAACACACCACATTTACATTTGCATTATTATTTGACAATCTTATCGAACGATTGGCACGTAAACATTTATTGAAATCATCATGATTCTGGGGTTGTGTTGAATTGTTATATATTTTATAATTTTACCACACAAAGAGACGCATCACTTCAACGTTTGCATTATTGCTGTATTGTCTGACAGCATGATTAATACGGAACATTTCTGGAAACACTCACGATACTGGGTGGTGTATTGTCAAATATTGACGTTTGCATTATTGCTGTATTGTCTGACAGCATGATTAACATGGAAAATTTCTGGAACACTCACGATACTGGGTGATGTATTGTCAAATATTAACCCAATTTAAAAACTGGAAGAAGAGGATGCTGGGGAACGATACCCGTGTTCAGAGGTGGATCGGACACATATTGAGGATCGATGATGGCAAATTAGTGAAAATCGCTATGTTAGCAGAAGTAAAGGGTCGTAGACCTGAAAGGAGACCAAAAATTTTGTTGATGGCTGGCGTCAGGCATTTGGGATGAAAGACAGCAGTGTGGATGTAGCGATAAAGCGTGCAAAGGATTGACCTGGTTGGAGAATGATTGTTAATAGATGAGTCATGACGTGGTCCTGATGCACAATCCCGCCATTGGCTGTCCCGTTGAGAAACGGGATCCACGTGAACGGGTAAAGACTGTCAACTATGATGCAGCATGGGAAAGCCAGTGAAAGCTGTCGGGCCCTGCTGCCGACACTGATCTCGGACCGTTTTCTTGCCTCAAAGTGTAGGTGGCGAGCACCTGGTCGAGCCCTTTAGCCCTGAAGGACTAAGTTTTGATATGTGTGTGAGTGCATGAGAGGAGTGTGAGGTGCGGCTCTGATGGATTCTGCCTTGCGTCTATATCTGTATATGTGATACACGCAATACAGTACGCATTTTTCCTAGTTCAACCCTTTTTAACCGTTTTCATGATTCATGATGGATATCACTCCTTGTGTCCAATTTATGGTTGCATCATTTCTTGTTAAATCACACCAAAATAAAATGATTCGATAAACCAAAATAAAATTATTCACTGCCTCGTGTCTCCTCGACGGAAGCCCCGTCCATGCTGGAGACGAAGTAGCTGCCCATCATTACGCGGTAACTGCCAATATGACCACCCACTCTAAATCATCCTTATTTATTTACCGCTAGGATGGGAGACTTACAAATCTTATGCAATTAAGGTATTGGTCATGAATTGTCACAAACATTTTTTTACTGTCCGAAAAATAATTTCCAACTCCGTCAAAGTCTAAACACTGTCAATTAATCTGCATGATTGTTCATAGTAAATTATACAGATGTATATAATCACCTGATTTTGATGTATTAGAATCATCCATTAAATTGTGACACAATTCCATAATTGGTTCCCGAAGCAGTCAGTTTATACAGCATTACTGTTATTTTATTTCTATTCGTTTTTCAGAAAAGTTCAGTTGAGTTTCTTGCCTCAAAACATTTGTAATTTTCTTTAGACGACCCCTTTTCAATGACCAGATAAATATTGTGATTTCAGTTGTATTCTTTGCTGAGAAGTTAATGCATATTAAATAGCCTCATTTTGCTTGATACCAAAAAAAAAAAATAACACATGATGCAACAATTCCTATGGATCAATATTTTGCACGTGCACACTTACTATTTAACTTTTAGTTTGTCTTTTCTTCGATTGAAGTTTTTGTGTAGCACTTTGAATTATGATGTACCGTAGCTACAACCAATGTGAACTGAAAAATGAACCACGTTATGAAAATTGTATAGTTTAGAATAAAAATCCTGTTAACCTTTTTTAGAATTACGATACTGTCATTTAATTGCGTACGTTCTAATTTCATGCTTTATTTATTAGTTTGCGTTTGCTACCACTCGTGCAATATATAGTGATGTATCAAAATTATCACATTTCCGAAATGCTTTAATCACACGGTTGTCAATACCAACCCCAGAATACCTACTATTTGGGAATTATTAGGTTAGAATGCTTGATATGCATTAAATAGCGATGTAGGTATTGTAGCATCAAAAAATGTATTGGATGCGGTTTCGATTTTGAGAACATCGACCCAGATACTAACATAGCTACTCGTTTATTCCTTTATCGCGTGTTGGTGTTTTCAGAGCTTTGCAAATTTGTATCCTTCTTTAGTCTAAGAAGCTACCTGCTGCATCAACTAGTTTGAGCAACATCAACGGCGAGATCAGTAATTTTAAAGTATATATATTCGCTACCTATTGTAACAACCAAATCTTTGTCGATTACTCTCAATGGAGTCGACTGGTGTAAAGTGCATCCTACATCCAATCTGTAAGCTAGTCGAATGTCGTGGGTAATGTCTCCAACATACCGGTGAGCCGACTGGTGTAAAGTGCATCCTGTATCCAATCTATAAGCCGGTCGAGCGTTACCTGTAATGTTTCCCCCACACCCGTGAGTCAACCGGGTCCTGGATGCACGCTTCGCCTCTAACGTTTTCCCCTTTACTAACTTGATGTTGATGAAGTTTCCTCCAAAATGCGAGAGACTATGTGTTTGGGTTGTAACCCCACCACCTAACATTTTGATATAGCTACGTATGCCTTGTAGCCGGGGCCTTAGAATCGTGCTACCGTATCCACCGCGTGTCGTAGAAGGCGACTAAAGGGGCGCCCCGTAGCCGGGAGCAGAATCGGCTACCGCAATCCCCAGCGTGTCGGAGACGACAAAACGGGGCGGAGCGAAGGGGCTAGGAATCCCGTTCTCTGTAAAAACCTTTCCTCGAAGACGGCAAGACGAGCGGGGGGAGGAGAGGCACACGCCTCTCCAAACCCTATTGTTAGGGTCGCTGAATG
>SDVV010007733.1:0-17599 GCA_016164225.1 Gammarus roeselii | reverse complement strand
TCTCGCACGCCTCCGAACTAATGGCTTGCGAAAGTTCTTCTAACTCTGTCAGAAAATTGCGGAACAGTCCATCGTATGGGGATTGTAGGGTAGCGCGCTGCAAACTATGTCAACAGGCAGAGGAAATTGCACAACAGGCAGAGGAAATCAAACAACTGAAAGCACAATTCGGTCATGCCTTCAATGACCCGTCCAACACAACGACAGTCAACACGGATACCCAGCGGCTAGCTATTGAATCAAAATTGGAAAACGTGTTGAAAAAATTCCACGAATTTAAAGATCTGATGAACAGCGAACAAGCGAAAGTCAAAGAAACTGCTGAGGCCACCCTAAATCAAGTGAAAGAAATTCAAGTGCACCTAGACTCTGAATTGGCCAAGAAACTTACAGCTCTAGACGAAGAGACCAATAACAGCACCAAATCGACTAAAAATTCATTCAAAGATAGCGAGGCATCGTACACTACGGTAGTCAGCAAGCGGCAGTCACTCTGTGACAATGCACCACACGTTCGGCCACTATCTCACCACATCCGACCCGACATACGTAACCGTTTTGACGTATTGCCGATAAAATGGACTCTCAGGATACAGAGGAAATTTTAGTGATTGGTGATTACAATGTCACCTCCCTCAAATCAAATCAGCGAAAAGGGAGAATTCAACTAAAATTACTCGGCCAAACAGATTTCAAAATCGACAAAATTGAGGGCATAATCGTAAAGAAAAAGATACCTTCTTCTTAATGAATTATAATTCAAGTCGGAGCTAAAGACGTGTCACAGACAGAATCAACGTGGAAAGGGTACAAAACCATGTTAAAAAGAACAAACACGTCACTGGCATCTTGCCCCGTCCGAACCAAAGCCGATACAATATAAGCAAGATGATCTTTCTTAACAATCGCCAAGCAACTTTCTGCAGAGCACAGAAAATCTCTTTCTCTGATCATTGGGAAACGATGATGAACCCAAAGTACTATAACTTTAATAAAATCACCAACAAAGCTCGCATAAACACGTATGGACTTGATGCCATCAAAAACATCCTTAAAAGCATAGGCGTTGGTCTTGTCATCGGAAATAGGTCAAAAAACGTACTCGATATCATACCCTCAACTCCGCCAGCAGTACCCGACAAAATGACCCAACGGCCTACGCTCGTTTCAACACTTGATACACAACAAATACAAAAGCCCATAAAAAACATCACCGCAGGTCCTAGCAAAAAAAAATCCTGTTATCAGTCCAGTCCGAGTTTGAGAAAATAGTCGCCGCTCCGCTAGAACAACTCGAGTAACCGAAAACGAAAGTCTTGGCTCCGACACAAGGCCTCATAGAAGAAGATGATTAAGTCAAGAAAATCAAGTTAATGTGACTAACGGTACTCTCAAGTGTGAACGCTAAAAGTCTCCGAGACAAAATCGACGAACTAGGTATCCTTGCCTTAAATGAATGTATCGACTTAATAGCAATCACAGAATCTTGGATGAAATTGAGCAACAGGCATTATCCAGGCGAATATACTTTCCCCGGTTACTCACAATTTCACAAAGATAGACAAGGCAAAGAGGGCCGTGCTGTTTCTCGTGAAGAAACACTCTGCAAATATTAGAAGTCACTTTTCCTAACAGCAGACACGACATAGTATCAATCCAAGTAGTCGGTAAACAAATAAAATGTCAAATCACCCTCGTCTTTCGACCCCCAAAAAGCAAGGTTTCAGATGACATCGATTTTTAACACCATCATCGATGTCCGTCACAACACAACACAGTATTGTGCTTGGAGACTTCAATAACCGCGACATTGATTGAGAAACCAACGAATGCACTGCCACCGGCTAACGTCTGATTGATTTGCAGACGATAAGTTCATGACCCAAATAGTGAAGACACCTACAAGAGGTAGCAATAACCTTGATCTCCTATTTTGTACAAGCGACTCTCATGTCACGAACGTCGAAGTGGGCGAACCACTCGGAACCAGCGACCACAACTCTATAAGGTTACTGATAAATATCGAGTTGAAATCTTCAACAAACTGCTAAAAAGTCCCTAACTTTAGATGAGCAAATTTTTATGGCCTAAGAGAGTCTATGGCGTCAGCAGATATAACCCTCGGACAAGATGTCAGTCAATTGCCTAACAATTTATTGACTGCACTTAAAAAATATCGAATATGAGCAAATCCCGCACAAAAACAGGCGAACAGCAGTCAATCAGCCTAAGTACTGGAAAGGAGAATTGTAGCGTCTTCAGTCACGAAAGAATGCAAAGCACTCGATAAATTAGAAATATCCAGATGATGGCATAGCAAAGAATGTATACAACATCAGCAAAAGAGATCTAAAGAGGGTCCAGAAACGCAAGAAGAAGGATTATGAAAATGAAATTGCCGCCAATGTCAAAACTAATCCGAAACAAATTTTTAGTTATATTTCGAGTAAAATAAATCAAGATCTGTAATTGGTCCTCTCGAGAACGATGTTGGTGAACTAGAAACGAACGTCACCAAAATCAGTGTCCCACTTAATGAATACTTCTGTACTTTTTTACGTCAGAGAATCAGGATAATCCTAATCCCGAGGATATCATAGCGGATAGACAAAATGAAGCCCTCAGAACAGTGAACTTTTCACCCGCCAAAATTATTAAATATGTAGATACACAGAAAGTCACCAAATCTCCAGGTCCAGACCAAGTTCATCTCAGAATTCTTACAGAGACTAGAAACAAAATCGCCGAACATTTATCAAACATTTTCGCCCAATCTCTCACAAATGGCACCTGCCTCTCTAAAAGGGAAGAAGCCAATGTTACCCCAATTAAAAAAATAGACAAAAAGAGTTCCGGCAACTACCGTCCAATTAGTCTAACCTCAGTCATTGACCAATAGATGAAGAGTTTGGTAACGGATAGAATTACAGAATTCTTAGATTCAAACAAACTGATTGGCGGGTCTCAGCATGGCTGTAGACACAACCATTCATGTCTTACGAACCTGCTACTTTTTTTTCAAGAATATAATAGAAATCCACGACACAAAATCTCCAATCGATATCATATACCTTAACTTTCAAAAGACCTCTGATTAAGTCCCCCATGAGAGCCTAGTTAGTAAATTGCACGGCATCGGTATTCGAGGCGAGCATAACAACTGGATAAAATGCTAGCTTACGGACAGACGGCAGCGAGTTGTACTTAACCGAGCTTCCTCCCCCAGGTGGTAATGTCACAAACAGCGTGCCTCAAGGATCCGTGTTAGGTCCAATTCTCTTTACATTATTAATTAACGATCTTGATAGCAACGTACTCTCAAACATTAACAAGTTTTCAGACGACACTAAGATAGGAGGAAGAGTACAAACTGAACTAGAGTGTCAGCAGATCCAACTAGACTTGAACAAAATTGTTGGCTGGTCAGAAAAGTGGCAAATGAAATTTAATGTAGACAAATGTAAAGTTATGCACATAGGTCCTCAAAACCTCAAACACGAATATTCAATGTCCGGAAAAAACTTATTCCTGTCACCGAAGAGAGAGATTTGGGTGTCATCATTAGTAACGACTTAAAAAGTAGCAATCAATGTAAAGATGCCGCACTATCTCGTACAAAAACAAAGACAGTATGGTCAAGTTATACAATGCATTTGTTTGACCGCATCTCGAGTAGTCCGTTCAATTAGAGAATTAGAGAAGGCGACATAATTGAAGTGTGAAACATTATGAAGAATAAGGAAAACGTCGGCCGAGCGAGTTTTTTCAATCTAGATATGAACGAAATGGCTAGGAACAATGGATACAAAAATGTAGAAACGTTTCTCACTCGACAGCACGCGCAATTTCTTAACGTATAGAGTTGTCGAGGAATGGAACAAACTTCCAGCGGAAGTTGTAAACAGCAATAGAATCGAAACGTTCAAGTCTCGGCTCGATATGTTCTACATAAATCGCCGATAAATAGCTAAGCCGTTCCCTTTCTTGATGTTATCAAAACTGAAATGGCACATGAAGCTCTATTAGACGTTCTACTTCATAACTAATCCTCTTGCTATCAAAAGGCAACCTTGTTTGGGCCAATAGGCCTGTTTATGTCTTCCTACACTTGTAAACGTTTGTAAACTCCTTCATGGTCATCTGTAGGACTCTAGAACCGTGTAGCCTCGTTTTTCAGCCAGCGAGAAAAGTGTGTAGGTATCTGTTTATGCATAAATGTGTTGTCTGAAAGACGGGGAATGGGGGTTGAAAGAGAATCGAAGTGTGCTGCCAAAATTGAACGAAATACTCGCGGTGCGATCTATCAAAATAATGCATTGTTTAACCTAAATTCTTAATCTATACAATGCATTTGTTAGACCGCATCTCGAGTATTTCGTTCAATTCTGGCAGCACACTATTTTTGTACGAGATAGTGCGTCATATCATACCCAGCATTCTGTTGCTTTTTTGACAGCACCGTTACATTGCTTGCTGGTTTTTAAGTTGTTACTTATGGTGACACCGGTGACAGAAAGTAGTTTCTTTCTGGCTATTGAATAATCGTGCTCGAGGTTATCAGGACTAATGTGCATAACTTTACATTTGTCTACATTCAATTTCCTTTGCCACTTTTCTGATCATTACACAATTTTGTTCAAGTCTAATTGGATCTGCTGACACTCAAGTTCGGTTTGTACTATTTATCCTATCTTAGTATCGTCTGCAAACTTGCTAATGTTCGAAAGCACGATTCTATTGAGATCGTATGAAGAGAACTTGACCTAACACAGGTCCCCGAGGCACGTCACTTGTAACATTACCCCAAGGGGAGGAAGCTCCGACATGTACGACTCGCTGCCGTTTGTCCGTAAGCCAGCATTTTGCTCAGTTATGAAGTTTGCCTCGAATACCGATGCTGTCCAATTTAATGACTAAGCGCTTGTGGGGGACTTTATAAAAACTTTTTAAAAGTCAAGGTAAATGATGTCAATTGGAGATTTTGTGTCCTGAATTTAAATTGTATTCCTGGAAAAGTGGCAGGCTTGTACGACAGGAACAATTGTGTCTAAGCCATGCTGAGAGTTGCCTATCAATTGTTTGATCCTGGGAATTCTGTGCTTTTATCCGTTATAAAATTTTCCGTCGATTTGCAAATGACTGAGGTTTCGACAAAATCGGTTATAAAATCGGGTATGAGGATGGATCCGTAGAGGCTCTGTTGGGTTTTAAGCCGGGAATTATTTTTTCTTATTTCGAGGTGTGGGTATAGTATTGAGCAGAATGGAAAGGGGAAAGATGCCTGCGTGAAGTGTGTTGGCATGTATGAATGTATTATATGCCTTCAGAGCGCTTTGCTGACGAATTTTTGGCCTCTATGATAGCGACTATGGTCATGGCAGATGTCAACGCAGTGACAACGTTTCGGTTAATCTGCAATAAATGCAACTGCTTGAGATTTTTTTTATTGTCTAGATCGTGTGGTAGATGGTGAGTGTTTGCATGTTATTCGTTGAATGTGTCTGCTTGTCTTTGGTATGTTAGTATGGGGTGAGGATTGGTGTAAGGAATTTCATGTGTATTCATCTGGCTTGTGGTTTTTTGTTATTTAGGCTCCTAATCAATTTCCGCAATTTTGAAGCCGAGGCTCGAAAGTTGATGCTTGCCAGCACATACCCCACAAATTCATCTGTTGTTCACGAATATCTGCAACTATTTATGAATTAAAGATTTGAATCTTTATGGTTCGGTTAATAGTGGAGGGTAAATTACGGAGATGGTTCCACTGCTGAATTTTGCGCTGGATTGATGCCGATACGGTTAGATTGAAGACATAGACGTACCCGGCGGATATGTGTTATCTGCCTGCATGGTAAGCACGGTGTTGAATGTGCACTAGATTTGACGTCATTTAAATTCTGTTTACGCTTTATATCGGTGGTATAGGGTCCATTTAATAACATGGCAGTCATTTAAAGCGTCCAAATAGTCTAATATAATTTCTTAAGCGCATTAACAATGACCATCTGAAGAAATGCGCACATTTTGCCATTCTGATTTGGTGAGCACGTTCTAGTAGTACTGCTACTACTCAGCGCCAACTCTCCGAGCTGGTCAACTTCCATAGAACAGGTGATTGTTGGTATACAGTAGTTTGGTTTCCTGACACTATATAAATTTTGCTGATTCACGTGATCGTTAAATTACTCGGATCAGCGGTCGCATTCAGCTGTTGAACTTGAACGCGTGTGCGTGACAAATTGACTGAATTCTTTTTGGTAGAGGAAATTAGATTTCTTCTGATGTTTTTTCATTATTTTTCTCTACATAGCGCTTTCTGAAAAAGTATTAACAGATTGTTGAACACTAACACTAACCTATCAAAACGAAGTTGTAAAAGTTTCAAAGTCTAATGCACCTTTGGAGTGTTTGGTGGCTGTGTCAATAGATGTGTATTGAGTGATGTCGAAGTCGTGTAGAGTCGTTTCTAAAGACGTCGTGTATTCGTCCCATTCTGCTCTCTTATAGATACGGAGTGTGTGAGGGGGCTTGTTGTGGATTTAGATTGAAGTTGATATATGATAATTATTGGGAGGAGCGACAATCGTCAGTTCGAAGCGAGATTGTGAGGGGACAGAGACGACAGGAGAGGTCTGCAGAGTGTTATTGTAGAAAGGTTTGCTTGTAGATCTGTCTGTTATACTTATTGTGATTAATGTGTCCAGTTGGTCATTGAGAACATTACCTCCCCTGTCTGTGTTTTAAGTGGTGAGCCACGAGTTATCGTGTTCGTTGATGTCCCCTAGAACGGAAGTGTTGGTGGTGTGTTGAGATCGTCTCTGTGAGGTGTTTACTGTGGTTGACATGAGCTGAATGGAGGGATGCATACATGTAATAAATTGTTTTGTTTTTTGCTACTTTGTATAGGAACAAATTGGAGTAACTGTGTTCTGTCGAGTGGTAGTCGCGCGAGAGTGTAGGGAGCTGTGTTTGTTAGGTGATATTTGTTGCACGAGAGTAATGAGTCCGCCACCGCCGTCATTGTTGGGATGGTCGTTGCGGAGTGTTGTGTATCCAGGAAACGTTGGTTCTTCAATTTTTGTTTTAGTTTTGTTTCCTGAAGTAGAGCGATGTGGATGTGTGTTTGTGGAGGAAGTGTTTGAGTTATATTTGATTACTTTCCAATGCCGTTTGTGTTCATGAGTAGAAAATTTAAGAGTTCGGCATTAATTTGGGGTTTTTGTTGTGATGCAGGAAGTAGCGGTGGGGCTGGAAGGTGTGTTTGGATGGAGGTAGCAGGTTGGGATGAACGTAGAGTCAGGGAGACATGGGTTGCGCCGCTTGTCAAGGAGCTGTGGTGGGAGCCGGCAAGGCCGCTGACCGCACATGAGAGGAGTCACCCTAGAGTGGAGGGTTGCCAGGCTTTAGTGTCAAATGAAGGGTGTTATTGCTAAGGTCGGTGTTAATGGCGTGGGTAAGGTTAAGTAATGGCCCTGCATGACTCACGCTGCGGCCGGTGTTTCTGTCTTACTCACTCTGAGGAGAGTGGCCACGTATAACTCACTCTGGGGAGAGTGGCCTCATATAACTCTTACTCATGACGGTGGCCCCGTATAACTCAAGCTCCTGACGATGGCACAGCATCACTCATGGTTGACGGTTTCCCTGTATAACTTACATTTTGGATGATGTTTCCGTATAACTCATGTTCTGCACGGCGCCCCCGTGTAACTCACGCTGTGGACGGTGCTGTCGTCGAGAGGCTCCTTCCAGATGTTGAGTTGCGTCATCTCACCGCTGTAACTCTGGTCGCGCTGGAAACCGCCTCCGAAAGAGTCCTGCTCCTGGCCTGGACAAGACGGGTGGGAGGGATGGGGGATGTTCGGTTATTGTGCTGTTGCTTCTGTTGGGTACTTATGTCATTTCTTCGATTAGGTTAATGTGCTATTGCTTCGATTGGGTACTCGTGCTATTGCTTCGGTTGGGTAATTGTGCTATTGCTTCGGTTGGGTACTTGTGATATTGCTTCGGTTGGGTACTTGTGCTATTGCTTCGGTTGGGTACTTGTGATATTGCTTCGGTTGGGTACTTGTGCTATTGCTTCGGTTGGGTACTTGTGATATTGCTTCGGTTGGGTTCTTGTGCTATTGTTGTTTCTTCTATTATTGCTCCTTCTTTTTGTCAAAAAATAGTTGTATTAAATTGCTGAGAAACGGCACACTGTGCATGGAATGTGCAGGCAATACAGATGACGTAGAAGATAATGGTGAACATCTTAAGACCACGCTGATGTACCTATCAGCCTATTTTTGAAATTGAACCATATTTGACCTGAACCCCATCGGCTTATCTTAACAATGACAAACATATGACTTAAGCCCCAGAAGCCTGTTTGTACAAACACACAGCAATAAAGCAAGCCCGTTTGGTCTTTTTTTGCAATGACCCATTGTCATGTCCAACACAAAATCTTAGATTTTTTTTCATCACACCATCACTTAACTGCTGATCACCAAGACAAACGAGTCCCATCTGTATTTAACTCAGCGGTAATCCCCCACTTCTACACTGTACATTTGCAGTTTTGTTATTATCAGTGTGTAAATTATTTTGTAGGATAAATTGATTTAAAATGATGGTCGAGTGACATTCGAGCAAGTCTTGGTAGAAATTTGATCAGGCCCCGGGTTACACGAACTATACATTTTCGTTATGTAAATGAGTCAATGATAAGCAAGCCCGTGTTCAAATCCTCCGCCGCGTATGCCAATCGTAAAATCCACCTATGAAATACCCCCCGTTAACCAGTAGCTACAAAATCCACCGATAGTATCGTGTAGTAATTAGGCCTGGGACGACCTTAAGAGCCCATTCTCGTAACACTTCATGCTTGCAGTACTACTAGCCCAGGCTTGATGAGCTGCCCATATCGTGTAGTAATTAGGCCTGGGACGACCTTAAGAGCCCATTCTCGTAACACTTCATGCTTGCAGTACTACTAGCCCAGGCTTGATGAGCTGCCCATATCGTGTAGTAATTAGGCCTGGGACGACCTTAAGAGCCCATTCTCGTAACACTTCATGCTTACAGTACTACTTGCCCAGGCTTGATGAGCTGCCCATATCGTGTAGTAATTAGGCCTGGGACGACCTTAAGATCCCATTCTCGTAATACTTCATGCTTACAGTACTACTAGCCCAGCCTTGATGAGCTGCCCATATCATGTAGTAATTAGGCCTGGGACGACCTTAAGATCCCATTCTCGTAATACTTCATGCTTACAGTACTACTTGCCCAGGCTTGATGAGCTGCCCATATCGTGTAGTAATTAGGCCTGGGACGACCTTAAGATCCCGTTCTCGTAATACTTCATGCTTACAGTACTACTAGCCCAGCCTTGATGAGCTGCCCAGTTGCATGGCTGCTAGGCGCTGCAACAGAGACTCCCTCCTTCAGCGAGGCTGTGTATCCATCTTCGAACTCAATAGGGCGGTTAATTGGTCTTTCAGTGCTTGTCAACCCGGTTTCGGAAGGTGTTCATGTTAAGTAATTTTGGACTGACCTGAGTGAGTGTAATGTGAGTTTTAGAGGTCACTATAACGTGGTTGTACTTGGTGACTTAAATGCAAGAGTCGGAGATGAAGTGGTGGAGAATGTGGTAGGGAGGCTTGTCGTTTGTGGTAGAAATGACATGGAGAGGACCTGGTAGGTTTGTGCATGGAGCAAGAGCTGGTGGCTGGAAATATCTTGTTCACGAACAGAGATATCAGCAAGTACACATGGGTAAGGATAGCCCATGGTGCTGTGTTCGAGAGAGCACTGATGGATTTTGTGCCGATTTCGAGGAAAGTAGTGTTGAGGCTGTTGGATGTGCGTGTGTTGAGATTGGAGGATGGAGGGAATGTCTGACCATCTGCCGGTGGATGAAAGCTTAAGAGTGGAGCAAAGGTGGAAAAGAAACAAACGAGTGGGAGGAGAAAGAAAGGGAGAGGAGGTGAGTGAACTGAATGTGGAGAGAAGACCTAGGAGTTCCTGTTGACATTAGGATAGAAATATGACAGCGAGTGAGGGCAGGACCTGTGTGATGTTGAGGAAGAATGCGTTGTTGATATATGAGAAAAAAAGTGTGTGCAGTGCACCGTATGGGCATGTGAGGAATGAACGACTGCGAATGGTGGAACAAAGAGGTCAAACTTGCTGTGACGCAGAAGAGAAGAGCCTTTGAGTAGTGGTTGCAAGCGAGGTCGGTGGTGGCACATCTATCGAGAGAAGAGTAGAGAGAGAGACGCTGATGCCAGGGAGGTAGACGGTTGGGCCGTTGTAGTTGGAAAGAGGTGATGTACGGAGAAGGTTGACCGAGTATTTTGACGAGTCGCTCAATATTGCGGATGTCAGGGAGACCGACAATGTTGCTGTGGGTGGTGATGCACGGATGCTGGTGTTTGGAGAGAAACTTGTTGCGGAAATTACTTAGAAAGAAGTGCGGGAGGCGATAGAGGTGATCGACGCAGAGAAAGCCATTGGTTTGGACGGCGCTGTGACTGAGGGCCTAAAGAGGGATGGTGTAACATAAGTCAAATAACTGGTGAAGTTCTGAACCTTGTGTTTTGTGTCGGACGTGGCGCCAATTGTGATGCAGTGCTTGCATTGTTCCGCTGTATAACGGCAGAGGAGATGAAAACTGAATGCTGCAACTCGAGAAGTATCAGATTTTTATGTGTTGTTGGTAAGTTAAACGGAAGTACTTTGCGAAGGGAAATAATGTGTTCTGGGCCTTCATGGATCTGGAAAATGCTCACGACATAGTCGGCAAGGGAGCGCAATCGAGTGTATTGCGTAGGTTATGAGTGGGCGTACACCCCTGTTAACAGCCGTTCAGAGTATCTATGTTGGCAGCAGAGCACGTGTAAGAATGGGGCACGAGGTGATTTATTCCCAGTGAAAATGGGTCTGAGAGAAGTTGCGTTATGTCTACATGGCTGTTCAATCTCCATATGGATGGAGTTGTCAAGGAGATGAACACGAGTGCATGGGTCGTGGCTTGTAGCTTTTGAGAGCGAATGAGCGGAGTTGGCAGTTGAGTCAGCCGCTGTTTGCGAATGATACGACACTGGTTACAGATTCTGAAGAGAAGTTGTGTAAGTTAGTGCGGGAGCTTAGAAGAGTGTGTAGGAGGAGGAAGCTGCGAGTTAACATAGGTAAGAGTAAAGTAATTAAATGTTCGAAGAATGTTAATGCAAGCAGAATCAGTCACCTCCTAAATGAAGAGTTATTGGAGGACGTCCAATGTTTCAAGTACCTGGGCTCTCATGTGGAGGACTGAACTGGTGAAAACTGAGGTGAAGTCGTGCGTGAAGGAAGGGTGTAAAATGTTAGGTGCACCGAAATGAGTAACGAGCTGTAGGATGCTTGGGATAGAAGCAAAGAGAGTGATGTATGAGGAGGTAGTTGTCACAACTGTGCTCTACGGAGCTGAGACATAAGGGGTGAGAGCAAACGAGAGCGGATTGTTGAATGTTTTTGAGATGAAATGTTTGAGGAGCAAGGTTGGAGGGACGCTGGGAGACAGGATCAGTAACGACATTGTTCGAAAATGAACGTGGATGGTGAAGAATTTATTGAACAGAGTAGATTAACGCGTTCTGAGATGGTTCGGGCACATTGTGAGGATGGATGAAGGAAGATTGGTGAAAAAGTTGCTGAACCTCGAAGTGAGTGGACGTAGGCCTTGGGGTAGACCGAAGTTTGGGTGGCCAGATGACGTGAAGCAGGCTTTAGGAAGGAGAGACATACGTGTGGAGGTAGCAAGAGAGCGTACAATGAATGGGCGTGAGTGGATGAGTTTTGACTCTGCCCTGCTGTGCTTTCCGCTTTTGGCGTCGCGTTGTGTAACGGGATGGTCATGGCCGGGGGGGGATAAGGGGGAGGGGACAGGTTGGCCGGTCACTATGACGCAGCAGGGTAAACCAGTTTTACTGTCGGGCTGTTCTCCTGACACTGACTTCGGACCGCTCTCCTGATCCACAGTGTGTGTTGTGGGTCCACTCGGCGAAACCCTGTAACGCCAAAGGGACAAGTTTATTTGAGTGTGAGTGTATGAGAGGAGTGTGAGGTGCGCCTTACCGTCGGCCATCCCCATTCCTTGGAATTTGACCCAAGGTCTGTATCAATATGTAAACAGTTCCCGGTGGTTCGGAAAAAAGTTTTTGGTTACTGATGTTCTGAAGGGTTTCCAGCTTGAAGTTTTGGTCCATAGTTTCTATTTCTTTGAATTAATCTCTATAAAAAAAGCTTTTCAGGGCTGTTTTTTGTAAAGCCATTTAGATATTTGAAGGTTGCTATGAGCAGACCCCAACAAGTTTTCTTTCGAGGGACATCTGCGTCAGTTTTGCAAGTCATAACAGGCATGTTTTGGTTCTCAGTTCATGGAATATTTTTGTTGCTGGATGTTGAATCCCTTCCATCGGATTGATATCCCCCAGTAGGTGAAGGGACCAGAATTGAACTGCAACTTCCATGAGGAGTCTTACGAGTGAGGCGCGCAATGGAAGCATAATGTCCTAGTGCATGTAGTAAAAACTTCAACATAATAAGCGATGAACTTTATTGGATTTTTTTTAGCAGCATCCAATTGGCTTCTCTATCTGAGATCATTGGATATTTATGAACCAAGATTTCGTTGAGGGTTTCATACAAATATCTGGGCATATCTCACCATTGAAGATCATTTACCACTAGTCGGCCCGGTCTACCATATTACTCAATCGTCGTGTAGCAGAGCATGATGTCGTCAGGAATAAGGAATGCCCAGTGGCATTCCAGATGCAACTGTGATTTTTCGTTAACCTGTACAGACCGGTGGTCTGTACAGCCACCTGGCAACATTTCTATTTATACCGTGTGTGTCTCCGTTTTTTCCATCGAACTTGCATGTGGCAACTTATCAAATGCTCTTTAGAAGCCGAAATATATAAAAGAACGAATTTATATATTACGTGCCCCGACCTCATTTGGCTACTGTGACTCAGATCCACCTATGAATGTAAGCCCCCTGGGGCCGGAGTAACAGTCTTACCATTGACGTATGATCCATTTTGCCTGTATGACCCACCTATGACGTGAGCCCCAGTTGCCTACAGTCACATGAACCCACCAATGACGGAACCGTATTGGGTTATAGTAACCCAGACCCACCAACGACGCAAGCTCCATTGGGCTCAAGGGGGCCGGCATAGGGCGCCATCTTTCCTTTCGCCTGCCTCTCGCCTTCGTGGTAGATGATCCAGCTGCTGTCTTTGTTGTCGTACGAGAAGCAGTAGTGACTCCAGTACATCAGAGGGGTGTCGACGACTGTCGTGGCCCAGGTGCTGTGCACGGCCACTTTGTAACCCGACTGCCTGTGGTCTGAACCCCGGAGAAAGGATCCTTGTTTACCAAGAAGGTGGCAGAAAAAATACGCCAGGCGAACTCATGAATAAAAATCCCAATTGAGGCATGTTTATTTCTCAGGAAGATTTGGTGATGTAATAAACTGTGCGAATAAAGGCTTCACAACAAAAATTCCATCATTTGAACTTGATCGACTCCGAGTACAGGCGTCTCAGTCAGTTTTTGAGAGATCGGATACAATCTCTAGTCTTTCGTGAGTTGCCGAAAGGACTTCCTGTAATATATTGTCTCACCCATGCGCATTTCATTATCCTTTGAAGGTGAAGTGGCGTAGGACATGAGCGTGCTCTCCTCTCTGAAGCGGTGCATGCGGATCCTGTAGCAGACGGTGAAGGCGGTGAGGGCTGGGAACGGTGTGAGCAGACGGGCGTAGCTGTTGTCGGAAGGCGTGCCGGACTGTTGGAGCAGCAGAACCCGCTCCTGACCGTCTCCTGAGGAGGGGAAGGGGACAAAACCACTTGGTCAGCAGAAGACATTGGGATTCCCTAACCGTATACAGTAAGTTCATTATAGATTTCAATATCATGAACAACAACTGTGGAGACAACTGATACTGCACTAAATCTCTCCCTAAGTAGGAACTGTAAAATATGGCATGGTTAATTACACAAAAGGCAGTAAGAGCAATCAACACGGAATAAGCTTCGTTCCTCGGTAATCTGTGACGTCACCGCCACATGGCTTAGAGCACAATCTGGAGGTATACATTTGTGTGTGTTGCGTGAGTTGGGCATATGACTAAGATCTGGCATGTGCGGTGGTAATGTGTGAGGCGTTCAGTTTACAGAGTGGTGCACGAAGCCTTGGATTGAGTGGTGAGGGGGTGATACAGGCCGAGGTCGGGCTACGAACACGATTCATTGTTTGCTGTCCATGACGCGCTTGTAGAAGAAATTGGGGGTGACCGAGGTCGGTATTATGAGTGTGCGTTAGGAGAGAGTGAAGAGAGCACGATTGCAGTATTAAAGTAACGAGATGTTCGAAGAGCATAAATGGGATTAGCAGGAATGAGCTGTTCGAGAAGGTTGAGTATTTAAAGTAACGAGGCTCGTACCTAGCTAAAGACAGCCAGAGGTAATCTACAGAGTGAATGTCGGGTGTAAAATGCCAAAAGTCCTGGTTTCGCCTCAAGTCACTGGGGCTTTTGCCTCAAGTTTTTTTACTTCAAGTGAATGGTTTCATGCCTACCCGAAGTTGGTTAAATTTATTTCGTAGTAGGTGACCCAAAAACCGAGAGAAAAATTATTCCATCTGCTGCTGAACGGATCAGTCACAACAAGCCCTACGATGTCTATGAGCGCAAGACACTCCACTCAAAGACGTGTCTAATCTATAACTACACCTCGATAAGTTCATTGGGTCACAACAAATGCCCTTTAGCTCATTAGGATATGATTAAATGCTTTATTGACCACGCCTCGTGATAGGCGTCCCGAGTTCAGCCGAACATTAGCGTAGATGAACCTGTTATTAGTCGAGTTACGAAAATGAGCGTCTGAGACAATTTGGGCCCATTGAGAGAATATATTAAGGAAAACTTGTGAAAAGGGGGACGGAATTTTGTTGTGAGCGACCGAAGTATGGATGAATAAAGGAAAGTGCATTAGGGGCAGGTATCCGCCAAGAGGTGGCAATAGCGTCCAAGAGATAGAGTGGGAGGGAGAGCGATGGCAAATGAATGAACATGAAACAATCATGAGGAACATTCTCTGCATGCGGCCGGCACAAGTTGTGTAGACATCATGTGCTGGCCAGTAATGGGTAGGTTAAAGACAAAGAATTGGATACGGTACTCGTATTGAGACGGTGATAAAGCTGTATGTTGCCGAGCCCTGTTGCGGAAATGGTATCTAAACTCGCTCACAACTCTGAGCCAATGGCGGGGTTTCAAACACAACACTTCATACTACAAGGTTAGAATGTTCGTGCGTGATTGTGTATATCTAGAGTGTAAGCACAGTATTGTCATTTGAACCCTCCTGAGAAGGAGGACAAATTTACTACATTTGAACACGTTAATATCAGGTCATGCAACTAGAATAGAGGAGGAGTACTGTCATAAACAAGTTAATGAGGATGTTTTGGTGTTTCGTGTGGGTTCAAGGCCATATGCTGAAGAAAGCTCTAGAAACTTGTACCTGATGCCTTGATACGGCTTTTTTATCATCCAGATACACATCACCAAGTTAGTCACTTATCAGTTACTACCCTCCCAATTGCTCAAATCCGGTTACTCCTCACTCAGTTAGTTACTAACCAGTTACTAACCTCCAAATGACGCAAAAGGTAGTGAACATCATCCAGTTATTCATAATCAATTTCTCACTAGCCAGTTACTCAAAATCCAGTTACATTCGTCTTAGTAATTTACCATACAGTTACTCCCGACCCAATTACTCAATATCCTGCACGAACCAGCTATACACCGTCCAAATACTTACAACCCAGTTATTGACCCCCTAGTTATTATTCAATATTCGGTTACTCTCCTATCTGTTACTAATAATCCAGGTGCTCACCACCCGTTACTCACCCGCTTGAGGCATTTGGACCGCCAGAGCCAGCTGCCGGTCGCATGACGTCACCACCAGCGCGGCCAGTGCTGCCCAGAGTAGCTTCGTGTCTGCCATGACCAGCTTGTTACTGCGAGGCGTAAAGGCCATCTTTGCAATGACGTTTGACTCAATAATCTAACTTTTATACATTTTGATTATCTTGAACCTACTGAACAGGACCTGGAATCAATTCAACCAGTTCAGATACAGAAGTTTTCATCCTGCATTCACAGGTATTCAACTCATTGGACACCGGCAAGTGAGCCCGGGGGCTCGTGCTACAGATTCCCCGTTAGGAAGAAACTCTCGATGGTTGCAACAGAGCAGGTTAAACCTACAATTTTCCAGTAATACGATATTACTCGTGGAACAGGTTCTAGAGCGATATTTAGCAGGTGTTCCCACAAGAGCCACAACGAAGCAAAACTTGAATGTCAACAATGACAATCGCTTTAAGGGGCGTAGTTCAATGATGGAGGTTCAGTGACGGAGGTTCAGTGAAGAAGGTAGTTTTATATGGTGATTTGCACTCGAAAACCCGGATTAAGCAGCGTCTGCGTCAAACTTTAAAGCGTAAATGCTTGCATTTAAACAAACCATAACGTTAATTGTAGCGTGAGTAGTGATTGGACCAAAGTAGAACCACTAACAACAGTTGCATACCCTCAAGACACAGGATGGCGAGGCTGTTGAAGTTTTAGTTTAGGTGAGGCGTAAATAACCTGCAAATGGATTGACAAAAGAGTCCTACTGTTTATACGAAGTTGATACGATAAATAGTTAAAACCTGAAGCCATGTTGATCAATTAGCAATCAAAAGATTGAAAGCGTGCCAGCTAATTTTAATTCCGTTTTGTTCTCACCTTCATTGTTCTCACTTTCGCCTTCATCCCTCATTGAAATCTTTTTTTTGGTAATGTTGAATGACCTTAACTGATTCATCTTGTTACCATTCCCACCACATCAGAAGGGACTTAGATTCTTTTAAAATCAATTAATACTTTTTTTCTCCTGTTTAAAATTGCTGAAAGACTCTAACTAATTCATTCCGTTGTTATTCATGCAAGTATAAAAATTACTTGTCCCCATTATCAACAGTATCTCAATACTATACAAACTAACCCTAATACAAAACTGCCGTTCAGAATCTTGTGTAGTTGTGCATTTGAATTGTTTTTTTTCATTAATTTTTTATTGCTAACAGTCATTGATATGTTAACTTATAAGTAGCTACCAGACTCCGTACCTGGTTACTCCCACGGTGTGTAGGAGCCTCACTTCAGTTCAATATCTCCGTGGATCTTCTTAATTTTCTAAAGAAGATTCTGTGTTAACTTTCTTGTTTTATTTTACTCTTCCTAGGCTAGATACTAGCTGTTTCAATAAGATTGGGCAATAATTTGTTAGACGATATCGACCCTGATACCAAACATCTGAATGTTCTTTACCCTGATCTAAATACTGGAAGGAAGAGTGAATATTATAATGAAGATACTTTTAACAGATCCGACTGCAAAAATATTAATACCAGGACGAACTTTTCTTAGTCACACCAGAACATCAGATCACTTTTACCTAAAAGTGACATTTTTCACGCATTTATCCAATCATTAAAT
>SDVV010007732.1:0-17600 GCA_016164225.1 Gammarus roeselii | reverse complement strand
ATGTATGTCAATAGATGAAAAGCTTTGTAAATAATCACTGCAGCGGAAATGTTAGTGGCGCGACGGTGGGAGAACATTCCACTAAAGAAACAGCGGTGAAGTGTCGTCACGGCCGCTAACATGTGATAATGATATAATGATAAGCCTCTAACTATGAAGGATAGGTATTAGGTTTGTTTTGTAGGTGGAAGCATACACGCTTATGAAGTAAGTCAAAGTTCGGTTAATAAGACTGTACTGCGAAACCACGTTTATATTAAAGCTCGTGCACCACTCAAGTTTATCTTCTACATTTTTTTTTTAACTATACACATGCTCTAGAAATGCATGTTGATAACAGACTTAGGCCACGAGTTCTCTCTGTTTGGATCAGATTCTACGGGCTCTCCGTCTGGTTCCCCGAGTACATCAAAGTGTTGAAGAGTGAAGAGTACGACAGGAATGCTACCATCGTACCAGGTGACTACTATTCCATTCTTCCCTGTTTAACGTGCTTGGACCATCACTTGCAATAAGCAAACACCTCCCGCCCTATAAATCATGCAATACTTCCTTATAGATCATGCAATCCTTCCCTATAGATCATGCAATCCTTCCCTATAGATCATGCAATTCTAGCTACAACACGGAGGCTTGGAGGCCTTTCCGAAGTTCCCAAGTTTTTGTGCACGAGGGATATGTTTATGATAAGCAATGGGATCAGCAACTATTCACCAACAAAGATACGCCTTAGCGGGCACATGCATTGTGTTCACGGGGAAGAGGGTCATAGTGGATACATGCAATGTGTACACAGGAAGAGGGTCTTAGTGGATACAAGCATTGTGTACTCGGGGAAGAGGGTCTTAGTGGATACATGCATTGTGTGTCAGTTGGTTGAAGTACAGAAAAAAGTATAAACAAATACAGGATTTATATATGTTTCCTTATATTATGAGCCTCGCAAGTTTGGGCCGATCTAGGCCTTCCCCATTAGGGTACGCCTCTCGACTGGGTATACCGAAGGGCTTAAATGAGAACGCGGTGGCCTCGCTGACGACATCGGTGCTCAGCGCACACGCGTGTGACGTCACACGCGCATCATCACAAAAACTTGTAAATAACCGTATTGTGTTTGATGCTATCACCGTAAATTTTTTATTCAATTCAAACTCAACAATATTGGCCTAAAATGTGCTATTCGGGTAAATTTAGTTAAAAGTTATTTTTTCCGATAGCTACACTGTTTGCGAAACAAATATAAAACTGCAGCAGACTTCTCTTAAAGGCTTATATGCTTCGTCATACTTCCAAATCAATATATTAGCAATACCAGTAGTAATAGCTTCCTGATGTTTTTTTTATATCACGGAATATCCTCTCAAACTAAATGTGGAGTACTGAAATGAACTTGTGAAGGCCGTTTTAATGATCGTCGGAACAACCGTCCGTTGCAGTGTTTAGTATTTTCATGATTTCTAATCTGTAAACACACTTGGTGTGTTACTCAGAGGGTTGAAAAAGTTGATAAGCCATGAAACATTTACTACAACTTCGATACTAACCGTTTTTTCGATACATGACACGGAAAATATTTAGAGTTTAAAAGGATTAGAAATTCATTAAAAAATTAAAGTATAGCTTGATAAGAGACAACCAGTTGACCAACTGCCAGTTGACCAACTGCCAGTTGACCAACTGCCAGTTGACCAACTGGGCCCGGGTGACCGCGTCCGAGACGTTCAATCGACCGTCTTCCTTCGATTGAAGCGCAGTTTTCAATCTCTTCGGAATATCCTTACTTGATTTTATCCTGGTCCAAGATACCAATATTTGCCTTCCTGCTTATCGTCTTCATTGGGGTATACCACTTTACTGGTGTCTGCTATTATTGATTAATGATGCATTCCTATCAGATGACGTACATAAACGTTTAATTAACCTATGAATTCCATTCTGAGTAGAACGTTGAATTTTATTTCACGCCTCAATATATTCAAGGCTTGTCGTTCTTCAACAGGCTTGGTGTACACCAACATGGAGTTCCAAGGACCCAGACTGGACAACATTCGCTATTTGAACGTGACTTTCAATAACGTTACCTTCGAAGACATGATCTTCAACCACGTGTCCTTCATTGAGTGCAACATCTTCGACTGCACTTTCTCCGACATTCGGAGCAGTAAAACATATTTCAAGTATGTTACGAAGAGAAATGGTGGAGAACATATGTACAAAGAGTATTTTTTGTTTAATCCTAGTTGATTTCTTCCCTAACTCAGTTTTACAATGTATTAGTGGTACAACTGCTACAGGGAATAGACAGAGCAGACCTGCTGAACTCATAAAAATTTCATCGTCCCCTTAGGGTAGGTTTATCTTCAGGAAGACGCACTTTCATCACCTTTTATGGTAACCCCACAGAGAGGGTTACCTTCATCGCCCCACTAAGGAACTTCCACATAAAGGCCTACCTACGTCGACCCTTGATGAGATCCTCGCAGAAAGGTCTCCCTTCTTTGCACTTTTATGGCACCCCTATATAAAGGCCTATCTTTATCGCACTATAACGGTACCCCCATTGAAAGACTTGCACTCATCGTCCCCTTATGGCACCCCCACAGGAAGACGTACCTCGCCCGAAACCACTTCATCGACACTGACTTGCATCCCTACCGCTTCGAAGACTGTGAAATGAAGGACAACATCTTCCGAGGCCTGGTTCCGGGCTGTAACCTGGACTTCGACTTCAACATCCATTACAAGGACGTGTTCCAAGAGAACCTGATCGGCCAACTGACCCTGATACCCGGCACCCTGGCCACCTCCTTCCTCATGGACCACGTCGGCAGGGTGCATATAATGTGTAAGTTGGCTTGCATATATTGTGTACATTGACCATGGTGTCCCTGGAGCATGACAGGAGTCATGTAACTTATAAGTTGGGCATGGAGGGCTCTGTAAATGTGCCTGTTGGACATGAAAACAAACATATAATGTGTAAGTTGGCTTGCATATATTGTGTACATTGACCATGGTGTTTCTGGAGCATGGGAGGAGTCATGTAACTTATAAGTTGGGCATGGAGGGCTCTGTAAATGTGCCTGTTGGACATGAAAGGAAGCATATAATGTGTAAGTTGAGAATAAAGGGCTCATACAATGTGTAAGTTGGGTAGCTACACGACATTCATTTGTGTACTGTGGATGTTGGCCATAAAGGGCTCATTAATGCAATGTATCAGTTGGGCATAAAAGGATCATCCACTGTGCAAGTTGGGTATAAAGGGATCATATATTGTGTTGGCTGGGCATAAAAGACACATTTGTGTAATGTGTATGTTTTACACGACAGGGTTCATGTAAGGTTCAAGTCGCGCATGGCAGGGCACACGTTTTCACCCCAAAACATCCAGAGTTGCGTTTTGTTACACGATGCCTACCAAGATGCAGAATCAGCAAGATGCCTACCCAACGTAAATTCGAATACCATATCTTTTCTTTGCCTTTCAGGACTGTGAAACATATTTTTTGATTTTTCTTAGCGAATTTATTGAATTACTGACGGAGGCGTCTATTGGATATACATCGATAGCGTACGGCCTTGGGCTATTAATGTAGGAGACGGCGTACGCATGAGACCGCGAGTATACGGCGTTGGGCTATTAATGTAGGAGACGGCGTACGTATGAGACCGCGAGTATACGGCGTTGGGCTATTAATGTAGGAGACGGCGTACGTAGAAGACCGCGAGTATACGGCCTTGGGCTATTAATGTAGGAGGTGGCGTACGCACGAGACCACTTCAAGTAAGTTAGCCAAAGCTAAAGCGGAATCCAGTCGACGATTGAGTGGAAGTGTAGAAGTGAAGAACGAATAACAACTTGAGACCAGATGTTGAGGCAAGTAGTTCTTCATAACTACGATGTCGGCAGATTTATTCCGTAGGTGCCGGTTTCGATTCATGAATTTTTATGGACGCTTGTTCAACGTGAACAAGGAAATGTAATTTCTTAAAGACATATAGAGTATATTTCCGTATTGCTGTTTTCATCCTCAGCCGTGTCTCTGATCCTGTCATCAGTGGCCGCCCTCTGAATTCTTATCCTTTGCTTGATTGATTGTATCACCCTCAGTGGCCGCCTTCTAAACTCTTTCTTGATTGATGGTGTCACCCTCAGTGGCCGCCTTCTCAACTCTTTCTTGATTATGGTGTCACCCTCAGCCGTGTCGCTGATCCTGTCATCAGTGGCCGCCTTCTTCATCTGGTTCCTGGACACCAAGATTGGCATCATCGTCTTTGAGGCCGTCTTCAACTTCATCTTCATATCTGGCTGGAACGCCCTCGACATCAGCACGACGGAGTGCTATCCCGCTCATATCAGGTGCAAATCAATCTGTCATTTTTCACCTCCTTCCCACAAGCAGCAAGCACCCAAGCGAGACTTGTATCTGTCGTATGAACAGATCGCAGACCATTCTTTCCCTGGAACACAGATGCCGAGGTCTACAACAACTAACTCTACAGGGTGTTGAATTTATACAATGAATACAGCTTGCTCCGATCCATCACCGATATTTCAGCGACCAGTTCTCAAGGCAATGGTTTGGTTGAAATTGAAAACCGGATAACATTGACAGATTTGTTTGTTCTTATCTAAACAAATTTTCTAGCCATGTTTGTTTCAGTTGCAATATTAAACGATCAAGGCGATCAGGTTAACGAAGGTCAATACGCATTCGTACATCATTGGAGGCACGCAATGTGACGAATAAATTAAATACCAACCCTCTTCTTCTATTGTCTTGTCTCCACAGGACGTCAGCGTACGGGTTCCTGAGTGCCGTCTCGCGCATTGCCGGTATCCTGGGAACCTTGACGTTTGGCAATTTCATCTACGTGAGCCGCGCTGTGCCGATGCTGACCACCTGTACAGTGCTGCTGTTGGGAGGGCTGGTGGCGCTCAAGCTGCCTGAAACACGGCACCTGCTGGTCTAGACAACCTGCTTCACATATACTGACAAAAATCTCCGTCGAGATTGAGGCAAGGGACATGCTGAAGTGGACCACCTAATTTAGATATGGTGTTGAATTCTCAAGCGTGAGACACGGAGCGCGCTGGTCGAGATCTCCCGCTTGAGATGTGTTGGCAAAGATTTCCAGAGTAAGGCACGGGACAGGCTGGTCTAAATCCAAGCTTTAAATATTCCGGTCATGATCTCCAGTTGGAGGCACGGGACCGGCTTGTTCTAGGTTCATGATTATTAAGTTATGCTGACAGAGATCTTTGGCTTGATGCTCAGGCCATGCTGGTCTAGATGCTTTCTTGAGATGGGCCAACAACGATCTCTAGTTCAGGGAGCAGGATGTATTAGTTGCGACAACCCGCTCCAGATACCCAAGCTCACATATCATAGAAGCTAATCACTAAAAATTCCTAACTAGTCCACCTGATAGGGATCTGCTGGTCTAGATCTTCTGCTTGTGAAACAAGGTATGCTGCTTTAAATATTCAGCTTCAAAAACTAGATGCGCTAGCCTAGATTACCTGTTTAAGGTACAGCAAAATATGCTATTCTGAACCTCCTATTTTAAACCTCCTTTTCAGACACTCGTCCAAATTTACAACTTGTACACGGAATTTGCTTGTCAAACTCATCTGGTAAATAAAAAAGCTCGAGCACGCACGAGCCCTATGAATAATTAAAATACCATTCAACAATAAAATGTATATAGGACACGCAGAAGAAGAAGTCTGAGACGTTCAAGTCAAGCCAGAATCGACCACGGTGCATTAGTCTAAAAATGTGTACTGCGTTTGACCACGCTTTGATTTTGCTGCGCGATACATATTTTGGTTTATAAAAGAATATCAAAGTGCACATGACGCCACGTCTGTACTAGAATATCGAAGTGCACATGACGTCATGCCTGTATACATGACGCCATGCCTGTACACATGATGTCATGCCTGTACTAGAATAATTACAAGAATCATGCTGTGGTGTGAACATCAAATGGGTGACCCCAGGATGAACTTTGGCGTCAGAACATGGAGCTCATTACCGTAACATTAATCCACAGGAGTTTACAAATATTTCACCTAATATTATCTTTGTAAAAATCTAATAAACCAAACCAATTTCAGTGAGCAGCATACTGGTGTTGAGTTGTCCCTACATTTTCATAAGACACATGCAGCCGTAGATCAACAGGTAAAAACTGTCACACGAACAGAGATCTGGACAAGCTTGTTGTGATTCGCAGTCAAGAAGCAAGTTCATCGTGGCTATTTCTCTCGTCTTTGATTTGATATAGCTCAATTAGGCATACTCTATTTTGTTAACGTGGACGTCTTCATGTAAATATATATATATATTTTTTCTGACACAGGAAGTTCATGGTCTAGACCATTTATGTCCTAACTTTTTGCACTGCTTTGAGACTCAGTTGCGAGGTGTTTGCTAAGGGATGCCAACACAGGAAATGGTCGATTTTACTTTCGAAAACCAACTTGGATTGATATTGTGCTCACATTATTGTGCAGATGCTCAACCCCGATTCTTCTGACGAGGCAGTTTGATAGGACCCAAATGTATAGAGCAATGCATCTCGGATAAGACCAAAAAATTTGATACGAGAGCAAGTAAATACACTGTGGGCAGATGAAAAGATAGCCACCCCAGAGGAACTCCTTCAGAGGTTTTCTGTACCAGATCCCGAAAGATGAATATCTATAGATGGCCAAGAATTTTATTCATTGTTCCGAACAAGTAATCGTTGACAATTCAAGTTTCAGGGAGAAAAATAAGCTGAATATTAACATCATTTTTTCCACTTCATAGTAATTTTTGTACTATATATATATATTTACTCTTTAAAAAATATAGTTGCAAAACAGAGAATACCAAACTGTTTTTCTGCTACTTGTCACTTATAAAAGATGTTAATAACATATGTTTTTTATAATATCATATTTTCAGCATAAATTCGAAGGCATCATTGATGTGAACAATCGTGTTCATGATAAAGCATAGATTGGATGAAAATTCCCCAAGTCCCCGGAATATATAGGTATATTTTACGGTATAACTTGAATCGTCAATGTATGCTATTTCGTCCCTGTACATACAGCGACGATGTTTGACGATACTATGTAGCTTGCTTAACCAAGGTAATCGTTGCTGGCACTTGTTTAGGTTGACGCAACTTTTGTAAATGTTAAGTGTCGGTTGCTGTGAACTAGTTGTCGTAGATTAATGAATTTATCATAACAATTACACACTGAAGCGGACCAATATTATAGTCCGTTTGGGTGTAGAAAGGCTCGGGTCACAGTCCATCAAGGTTCTTGATAATTCGATAGATGTGTTCGGAGTGACTGTGCATTCGATAATGAAACAATATTAGTAAGTGTTCGTGCCGCCTGAAAGGGCGCCTGCCTGCAAAATCGATCTCTTTTTCTATCAAACGATGAATCCTTGCGTTCATGAGTTCTTAGGTCATGGGGTACGATCACCACCACTGCCTCTACAGCGGGGAACCACAAAACCAACGCCACTGAATATCAGCTGGATCAATGATGTTCAGGAGGTCAACAAGTAGGTACCTTAAACGGTTTTCGTGTGAAAGCCTCAAACCAAATAGTAGCATCTGTAAGGCGGTAGTAAACTGGTAGTCGTGGAAGCAGAAAAACGACTATTTTTAGTAGTAAATAAGAAGTGTTTATAGTATCTAATGCATATCATCATGATATGCATTAGATACGAAGTGTTTATATTATCATGATATGCATTAGATACGAAGTGTTTATATTATCATGATATGCATTAGATACGAAGTGTTTATATCATCATGATATGCATTAGATATGAAGTGTTTATATCATCATGATATGCATTAGATACGAAGTGTTTATATCTTCATGATTTGCATTAGATACGAAAGGTTTATATCATGATATGCGTTAGATACGAAGTGTTTGTATCATCATGATATGCATTAGATACGAAGTGTTTATATCATCATGATATGCATTAGATACGAAGTGTTTATATCATCATGATATGCATTAGATACGAAGTGTTTATATCATCATGATATACATTAGATACGAAGTGTTTATATCATCATGATATGCATTAGATACGAAGTGTTTATATAATCATGATATGCATTAGATACGAAGTGTTTATATCATCATGATATGCATTAGATACGAAGTGTTTATATCATCATGATATGCATCAGATACGAAGTGTTTATATCATCATGATATGCATTAGACACGAAGTGTCTCTATCATCATGATTTGCATTAGACACGAAGTGTTTATATCATCATGATATGCATTAGATTTTGTCGTAGTTGAACTCATTCCGATGATCGCGTGTTTTGTATTGATAGAGTTGTTGGTAGCTAACGTAAAGGTGTCCATAAAGTATATAGTCTATTGTTAAATGTTTCTCTGTGATACATATAAGTAAGGAGACGTGTCTACCCTAGCATGCATCGGTCAATGAGTGTCCTTTGCCCGCTGTCACATGTGGAAGAAAGCTCGAACGGGAAAGAAATTCGCGCCATGATCACGAAACAGTGTTCCATGTGAACATCTGTAATGTTACCCTTCAACTGGCGTCTGCAGTGAACCATGAGAAGACTTTTAATGCTATCCTTCAACTGGCGTCTGCAGTGAACCATGAGGAGACGTGTAATGTTACCCTTCAACTGGCGTCTGCAGTGAACCATGAGAAGACTTTTAATGCTACCCTTCTACTGGCGTCTGCAGTGAACCATGAGAAGCGTGTAATGTTACCCTTCAACTGGCGTCTGCAGTGTACCATGAGACTTGCAATTCTATACTTCAACTGACGTCTGCAGTGTACCATGAGACTTTTAATGCTACGCTTCAGCTAAAGTCTGGGACGGAGACTACTCTTCTGTGTATGGTCTCTCGGTACTACATTTAACGTTACACACTGGTAACATTTATCCATCTAGTTTTCTTATATAATTATTTAAAGAGTTGATGCGGTTGTGACTTCAAATGTTGCATGTACCAACTGTGTGCGTGGTCTTGTGCGTGAAAATATGTGCTAATAATTATATATAGTTTCTGTGTTTTTGGTGAGTGACTGACGTATTGATCTTGAGAAGAAATCTAGTAGTATTTTTACGATGTGCAACTCTGGCATCTTTAATTTTTTGGATCGAAGAATTCACTCAATTTTTTTTTTTTATTCTACTGTGCAGAAAAGAAGACAAGCATCCCCAATTTGTAACTAGAGTTATTCTTCATGGATGGGATGGCGTCATGATTGTCATCAACACCAATCCATGGTCATACATACCTCAACAAGGAGGCCACAGCCTTGTCACATTTTATGCTAGTTGTACTGCGAATTCAATTTTGGAATACTGATAGAATGGACTCTGCAGCCCGTCCCAGGCCTACTACTACTAATATTACTACTACTACGACTACTGCAACGCCTGATGATAAACGTAAGCTCCATCTATGGGTTTATGTTTTGGTGTCAATGGTCCTCAACGTGTAGGAATTTTCTTCCGCCACGAGTCACCAATCTAGTCACTTATTTTAGTGAGTTATCTCCGTAACGAGATAATGTTAAGTAAGTAAATTATCTCCGCAACGATATTGTTACACTTACTTGTGAGTGAGAGAAATGGCAACATGAAAGGTCAGTCAGGTCAGCAACCGCAGCCGAATGGGTTAATTGTCTTGACAGCATATCTTGCTACGCAAACATCTTCAAGAATTGGGTTGAACGTGAAACAGCCCATTGTCTTCAAGCATCGACAACCATTTAATTTCTTTGCCTACATCCATTTCTTTGGTTTCTTCTATAACACATAAAGGGTCCGGGGAGGTAGTGACTGTTTGTTTGCTCACAGCAACGCTGTAAACCACGGCAATAATGTTTTACATTTTTCCGCGTTCTGAATGTTCCATTGTTTCATACATACAATTACATTTGACCAAAAATTGTTGTTGAAGGTAAACTTCCATAGCCCCTCACAGTCGTTAAGATCTCCGATTGGCGGGTTGTAATTTTTCAAAAAATGTATATGAAGCGTGTAAGTTTATGATAGAATTTGACCCATACGATTGCAAGACTAAGCGAAATCCTCGATATCACAACAGTTTGGAGTTAGTGTGAACCGTTTCAAAACGAATACGTGACACAAAAAAATGAACGACACAAAATTGCAGCATCTGACAAGCTTTGGGCTGCATTTATATGCAGCCCAGAAATCCGCTCATTTGATAACTTGATTATCTATTCACTATTTATTAACTGCGTCTAGTCTAGGCCGCCAGAACTGCGTCAGCATTCTGTCAGCCGCCTGCCGACTGACGGCAAGACACTTGGCAAGGTACGAAATCGAAACGCGAATTGTGGTGCCCACCCTGGTGCTCTTGTATATAACAGGGTAGTGGCTTCGCGCCGACGTGTTGTGCTATGTTACGTCCAGCTGGATATTTTCGCTGGCTGCGTTACGAGCAAATTGTTGAGGGCTCTCCTACCTTATCTAACCAAACTCAGGAGCACGTGTATTTACCCCCCGGGGCAAACATACGGGTAATTCTAGAGCGGATGTTTCTAAAGACGCAAGGACGCCATGTGTATTCCCTAAGCCTCATGTTTTGACTACCCCATAGCATCCAACTGCACCACCATTATCACCGCGGTTACCGCGACGATTCCGTATCTATCAAGGGAAGACGTGAACTATCGCTAAGAGCAATAACGAGGCAGAAGAATGAAACAGAACATATTCAGCTACATAGCGTTTCATTCAAAAGTACTTCGGTATTTTTAACAACGAGGGATGTAGCGGCCTCAGGAGGAATAATGCAAACCCATTTACATTTTAAAAAGGCTAAACTTGCGTTGCAAATTACAAAAATGAAAGAAAAAATGCATTCTCTGATGAAAATTGTCGAGCGAGGGACGCGAATAGTGCAACAATTGAGCGTTATGAATTTTGTACTAGAAGCACACTAAAATCTAAAATGCAGTCTAAAAGGTTTATCAAAGCTGTACAAAACTATCTCACTCTTTTTTAGTCAAGTAATTCATTACTCGGTATAACAATAGAGCGGAATAAGTGCATACCGATGGGCTTAGAATGAGACGTCATAATTCTTGTTCAAAATACATCAAGGAGCAAACATTGGCTGGTAATAGTCTTGGCTGCTCCCCCTATAAGAATGTGCATAATAATACTTGAAACTATGTTTCAAACTATCTCTGTCGTCGGCGTTAGCTATAAACTACATGTAATCTTGATACTCTTTCTTCTACGTCACTACGAAAGCTAAGTGTTTACTTCAAATGATACAAATACAAGTTTCATGAGTGTTTGTTTTAGTGTGTCATAATACAGTGGACGCTTTCTGTGTAAACGTGATCTCATCTATTACTCAATGCATGTGTTCGCTTAGTGTCTATACAATGCGAATAAAACTTGTCTCCTTACGGCAGTTTGATGATTGTCGATTAACAGATACAGATGCCTGACCGAATTCCGTCGGAGAATGAAAAAATCTGTATTCATTCATAAAAACAGTATGGTATTCATTTAATCCTAAATCAATTCATTACAGGGGGGGGGGGCGACGGCAAGGCGCACTTCACACCCCTCTCATGCACATACCAAATCTTAGCCCATTAGCGCTAAAGGACTCCGCAACTCAAACTTCAGGTCAGGAGTGAGATCTAATACAGTGTCAGCAGCAGAGCCAGACTGCTTTCCTTGGTTTACCGCTGCTGCGTCGTAATTGCAGAACTTCTTCATTCACAATCAGTCTCCTCTCAAACCTAACTATTGCATGCTCTCTTACTACCTGGACACTGAAGTCTTTCCTCCCCAAAGCCTTCTGTACGCCATGTATCCACCCAAGCTGCTTATGTCCACTCACCTCCGCTTTCTCATCCTTTTCACCAATCTTTCTTCATCCATCCTCGTATGTCTGAAACACCTCAGCATTTGTGAATCTACTCTGATCTCTAACTTCCTCACCATCCCCGTTCTCATTGGAACAACGTCATTATTGATTCATCCCTCAGTGTCACTACCGTCATAACTCACTAGCCGTACGTCACGAAACTTTCAAACTACTCTCTTCCGTTCTCACACCCCACGTCTCAGCACAGTAGGGTCAGCTACCCTCTCATACAACCTTCTCGTTGCTCCAACATACGATGCCCTACAGCTCATTACCCCTCACCCATTTGACCCTTCTTCTCTCTAGATTCCACTAGTTCAGTCTTCTCTGCTTGAGAGCCCAGGTATTTGAAACCAATAACTCTCCATTCAGACAACACTGATTGCGTTGGCATCACCACCCCTCGATTATCTCATTACTTTACTTATACCCACATAACCTCGCAGCTTCCTCCTCTCACACACTTTACCACTCCTACACTAGCATACACAACTTAAGAGTCTACCACCAGCGCCGTACCATCTGCAAACAGTAACTCTCTCAACGGCCAACTCTGCCCATTTGCTCAAAATAGCACATCGACCCATTACAGTTGCATTCGCCTGCCTGACCACTTAATCAATGTAGAGACTGAACAGCCGTACCATCTGCAAACCGTAACTCACTCAACGGCCAACTCTGCCCATTTGCTCAAAATAACACATCGACCCTTTACAGTTGCGTTCGCCTGCCTGACCACTTAATCAATGTAGAGACTGAACAGCCAGAAGGCACAATGCAGCCTTGTCTCAGGCGCACTTTCGCTGGGAATCAAGCACAACTTCGCTCCCTAGTCTGACAAATTGCTCTTCTGCCAACATAGAAAATCTGGATCGCTCATAAGTTTCCACTCACTCCATACAAAGGCAGCACAATGCCTCCCAGTCGAAAGCCTTTCCAGGAACATAGAGGACCAAATCCGTGTCTTTTCATTTCGCAAAGTACTTTGCATTGACCTGTATCACTGCACAATCTGATCTAGGCACCTTCTACTACTCCCAAAGCATGACTATTCTTCTCCAATTGCCCCATCCGTACGGTCTCTAATCCTCCTTACTAGCAGTCTCTCGTACAAATTACCAACCACACACAACAAACCGTTACCTCTCGAGTTGCTGTATTAAATTTTGCCTCCTTTGCCTTTGTAGATCAGAACAATATAAGCACTGTGCTACTCTATCGACACCACGTCCGACACAAAACCACCCAGATTTAGTGGCCTCACTACCATTCGACTACCGTTACTCTACCCCTCTTTTGTCTATCGGTCGCAACGCCGTTCCAACCAGGGGCTTTCCTTCGTCATCGCTACTGCCTTCTACACATATTCCTTTGTAATGATTGTAACAATTCTCGCTCCCAAAACCAACATCCATGCACCATCAACCACGTCATCCACAACATCCAATACCTCATCAAAAATACCAAGCCCACCCTTCCGTTCATCACCACTCCCCAACAACAACCGGTCGTCGACTTCTTGCACCACTTCCTCTTTCTCCGTCTCCCTTTTCCTCACCTCTTTCCAAAACTCAGCCTTTCTCCAAGAAATTCTTGCTTAACCGCTTACCATCAGCGTCTTTCTTTGCTTTCCTCACCACACGCTTCAAACTTTCCTTTTCTTTCTATAGTTGTCATAGGCTACTTCCCACCTCACCTGCAACCAGTCCTCAAAAGTTATTCTTCCTGCGTTATCACCAATTTAACCTCATCGTTCCACCACTCGTAATCCTACCTTCTGCACACGCCCACACCACATATTTTTTGCTCATCTCTGAACGCCTCCCATTCTTGTTCTGCATTCCACAGCTCTGCTTGCCACATTGATTTGATTTGATTTGAGCCTCATTTCCACCGGAGCCTCAACGTGAGTCATAATAGGCTCCCCCGTAGAGCGCGACTTGTCACATTGAGTTCCCTCTCCTTCACAACCTCTCTTCTACCTCTGCTTCACTTTCAATAGGTCTTCCACCAGTTCTTAACCATCTACACCATTAGTATATCAATTGTAGATTTACAGATACCAGGCTGCATCCCCAAGAAAGGGGGGTGGCCGACGGCAAAGCGCACCTCACACTCTCATACGCTCACACTCACACAACTTAGCCCTTCTGTGCTAACCCGCAACACACACTCTGGGTCCCAAATGCGGTCCGAGGATCCATTGTCAGCAGCAGGGCTCGACAGTTTTGGTTTACCCCAGCAGCGTCATGATGGCCAGGCCCCTCTCCACCTACGATCATCCCGGCAGCGGGATGCCAAGTGCGGGAGAGCACATCAGAGCAGCGCCAAAATCAACCATTCACCACTCACGCCTGTTCATTACACGCTCTCTCGCTACTTCCACATTCATTTCTCTCCTTCCTAACGCCCGCTTCAGACCATCTATCCACCCAAACTTCGGTCTACCTCTAGGCCTGCTCTCACTCACCTCCGCCTTCATCACCCTTTTTACCAATCTTTCTTCATCCATCCTCTCCATGTGTCCGAACCATCTTAGAACACGCAAATCCACTCTGTCCTCCAACTTCTTTACCATCCCCCGTTGGTGATAAGATCTCTCAGCGTTACTCCAGCCATGCTCCTCAAACAGTTCATCTCGAAAACATTCAACCTTCTTCGCTTCTCTGCTCTCACCCAAGTCTCAGCTCCATAGAGCACAGTTGAGATAACAACAACACCCTCATGCTGCCCTCTCTTTGCTTCTATCCCAACGTCCTGCAACTTATTACACTCTTCAGTGCACCAAACACTTTACACCCCTCTTTCACTCGCGCCTCCACTTCAGTTTCCACTAATTCAGTCGGCTACAGACGGGAGCCCAGATACTTAAAACACTAAACTTTCTCCAAGAGCTCTCCATTTAAGGGGACACTAATTTTGCTCGCATCGACAGCCCTCGAGCATCTCTTTACTTTACTTCTACACACATTCACTCGAAGCTTCCTCCTCTCACACACTCTCAAACTCAGACACTAGCCTACCTAGCTTCTCCTCTGATTCCACAACCATGGATTTAGTATGGGAGAAATCACTTTACCCCTATGAAATGGAAAATCAGGGTGTAGTAACCACTATTACTTCACCATCCTGAGCTGATGTTTACTAGTCTTTTCCCGATCTCTACAAGATGCCATATTGTTTCAGGGGCGTACCACTCCCCTGGGATATTCAAAATTAGAAAAAAAACTTCCGGAACCGTATTACATGCTCCAGGTATTCGAACAGATTCATGTGTACGTGTTTCTCAAGTTTGTTCATGGTGTGTGTATGCCGATGTTTGCAAGCAACGCATATCTGGCGGGGGTATAGATGATATTATGTTCCAACTGCTTCAAAAATGTCATATCAAAACAGAAAGTTCACTGATCTACGAAGGAAATTTTAAAATCTCAATCAACCTTGTTTTCTTAACACGACATGGTTCATGAGTTTCCAATGCGAAAAAGTTATTATTTTATGAGAAATTTCTCAGATCTCCGGCCAGATTGTTTTTTCGTCTAATTATGACGACGGCTCGGAAAACGGTCCCAGCATGTGATTATAATGGCAGTTTTTTTAAGAGCACAAATCTTCTAACTTTAGTAAAATTTAAACCACTGCTTATGGCGCATCTTAATACTAAAGGAAGCTGTTCTGGTAGAGGGCTCTTAAAGAGCGTTCTATTATTAGGCACACTTATACTAAGTACAACATTTGAACGTCAAGGGGAGCCAGAGTATGATGTCAATATGAATGTTATCTAACAACAAAAGTATGCACAGTTCAACAAAATTACTCTTTCCTTGCTAACACTTAACCATAATTGCAGACAAAAATACAATTATAACAAATGCATTGGCCGTGCAGTAATATAATGGGTAGTTTTTTCTTCTCACGATAGCACGGTTCTACTTCCAAAAGTTGACATTAACGTTATCGAATGAGTAATCATCTTATGAGTGTCAATTTATATACATATTTTCAAAATTAAATAATTTCGTATTTCAATTATGGATAAATAAAAATGGAAGAAAAATGTTAACGGAACCATTCACGATTAATATGTTTTTGCTTCTTGATTAAATGCCGGCGATACTTTAAACAAAACGCCGTTTTACTTTCATCCAACACGAGGCATCATAAAAGACCCACCATCACAAAAACGATTAACTATCGTCATTGAATTGCACAGGTCCAAAAAAAATGAATAGGAAAATATTATAAAAATCTTATTTGATTTGGGCCTCATTTCCACCACAGGCTAAAAATCTTATTGTCCGTAACTGAGGTATTGTGACTTGAAGTTTTGAATGTTCTATTGACTCGAGGGTCAATCAGTATGACGTCACGAATGATGAACTTCAATAGGCGAAATCACGCTAACCGATCGGTTGGCCATCTAGGTACATTAGTTACTAAATCATTACGTATATGAACATTTACGCGGGTGTGGCCTTTTCAGACATGTTTTGTCTCCATTAATAAAGTTGGTCAGAGTGGCCGCAACATCAGTACTTGAAAATGCGTTCGGTTTATCTGTAGCGCTTTACTTTTGATTGTGCATCAACTGTAGCTAATGTCTCTTGTATTCAATTACCTCACATTGTATCAAGTTAATTTTAGCACACACCAGCTGCAGTGAGAAGATACTCATTTGTGGAAGGCGTTATGTTATGTTGACTTCTTTGCAGGTAGAATCTGGTATACAATATACGTGGTGCTTGCAAAAATGGTGTAAGGTACAAGAAGAATAAACATTATTGCATGGTTATTACTACTTCTCTTTTCTTCAACGATATGACCAGCCCCAACAATGCCATCAAAGTAAACTGAAGCAATATAATTTATAAATAAATATACTAATATATCTGCAGGTCTATTTTCAAAAAGCATCTGAATCGTAAATATGCTTGATTACTTACGGCATAGTTATATATTTTATTCTAATAATGATAGAGTACGCGATAGAACATAAATATTAAATAGCTATAGAATTTTTCAGCTTCGTGTCCAGGAAATAGTATTGTGTTTTAAATGATCCACGAAATAAAAGCGGGTACGCATCTAGTCAAACATGTAAGTTATAAGTAAATGAAGGAACGTCTCCACAGGAGAAATACGTAGGTATTGTCATCTGAATGAGAACATCAGCATTAGTAACGCGAGATCACACAACAGTGAAATCGCACTATTTTTTCCCCGGAAACAAGTTTTTCACGTTACTGCCAACGAAACGGTTAAGGAAAAGTCTCTACCGTCACAAGCATTCAACTTCAAGAGGTCAGTTACAGACACTAGGCCGAAATCATCCAGCAAGGGGGGTGGCCGACGGCAAGGCGCATCTCACACTTGCACACCTTAGCTCTTTTGCGCAAAAGGGTCCGGCCGGGAACCCCGCAACACACCCTCCGGGTCATGAGTGCGGTTCAAGGTCAGTGTCGGTAGCAGGGCCCGACAGCTTGATTTGATTTGATTTGAGCCTCATTTCCACCAGAGCCTCAACGTGAGTCATAATAGGCTCCCCCGTAGGGCTCGATGATTATTGATTCCAGTAAGCTCGCACGCCTAAGTGTGTGATGTGCCTGTTGCACTGCGGCACTCAACGTAATTAAAAAAAAACAAAAAA
>SDVV010007731.1:0-17601 GCA_016164225.1 Gammarus roeselii | reverse complement strand
TTGCACATTGGGGGCCATGTTGCTACTGGGTAGGTTTTGGTTCTTCCTTGTTCACCCGGGATTACTATGAATTCTGGTGCGTCATGTCCCGGTAAGGTAATTTGGTATGCAGTAGAATTTGCGTTACGTGATTTTATCCATGTTGCTTGACGAACTTCGGTAACTCCGTAGTCTTCAGCTAGACCTTCAGCAAAAGCACTGAGGTCTGTTGTAGGCGTGTAACGGGAGGTGTATATAATCCGTTTGGTATCGTTGAAGGACGGATGCGTTTCAACTGTAACTTCAAGTTTATTGATGTAAGTAATCTTTTGTGTAGCGTTACTTTGCTCACGTGTTGTGACGTAGGCCAGGTATTTCTTGCCCTGTCTTATTTCTTTCGGTTTTCCTCCTAGTTGCTCGGTGAGTGACTTCATCATTATAAATGGGTTGGCTGAAAAGGAAACTTTGTTTGCACCACTTTCTTTGAACGTTATGAGGAAGTGGGTGAGAAACGGTGCCAATCTTCTCTCCCTGGTAGGAGGGTCATTTTGGGAAGAGTGCATCGAGACTACAGCCTCTCGTCGCCCGACCCCGTGATCTATCTGGTATTGGAGGATCGCCCTCTCCCTTTCCTCCTCTGGGCAGTCTCTGTGTCCGGTGGGGTGTCCGTCTGTTTCATAATAAAAGCAGTGTTGTTTTCAGGATTGGCATGACTGGAGGTCTTCCCGTTTGTCGTGGTCGTCCTGGGAGCAGTATGAGCATCTTTGCTTACCGTTACAGTTTCCTCTCGTGTGTCCATATTTCTGGAATTTATAACAGCTCATCGGACGTCTCTCAAATGGTGTAACCCTGGTTTTGATGGCGCAGAAGGGAATGTCGAGATATTTTGGTGGAGTAGGGGAGTTGAATTGTAGTATTAGGGCTGTGGTAGTCTCTCTTCTTGGTGTGATCTTCGGTACAACCTTTGCTTCGACAACGCAGTCCTCGTATTGAAAGAGTCCAGTGATGTACTCCTCGATTTCCTACTTCGGGATATCCTCAACGTAGATCAGACCCGAACTTGTAGAGAAAGTTGGGTGTGGCTCTATTTTGCATGGCTTTCCACAGAGTCTGTTTTTGGAGAGAATTGTTTCACTTAGAAGTTTTGTGTCTACTCTGATGGCAAAGCATTCGTCGCCGTTGGTGGCGATGCTCAGGACTGGGCGGCCAGTGAAGGAGCCTAGCCCTTCCCGCAGAGTGTATGGACAAATGTCCGGTCTATCGTTGGCGTCGAACGTGATCTTTAGGTGTTCTGGAAAGGTAGGACTAATATTGAACAAGTTGTGATCATTGAATGGCGTGTATTGCCTCCTCCTTGCATTCCTTGGAGCTCTGTTGGGATTTTAGCGAGGTGAAGAGTTGTCGAAATTGTCGTCAGATGTAGAGGTGGAGGTACTTGTATAAGTTGCGGGTTTTTTAGTCGGTTTGTTTTTTATTAGTTCGTGGATATGGAGGAAAATAGTCTTGACATGACCCTCGAGTCTCGTTAGACGATCGTCAATTGTGCTTGGTTCTGCGGCGAAGACTTCTGCTTTCTGTTCAGAGAAGCCGGTCGCTTGGCTCAGCAGGTTTAATATTTCCTAGACGTTCTTGGTCAACTCGTCGATGCGGCCGTCTCTCCTGTCGTCGTCCGCCGAGGTGGTACTGGTAATCTTGGCGAGGCTGATGTTCTTGGCATATGGAATCTTGGTCTTTGGTGATCTAGAGGGGGTGCTGGTCCCTCCCAAATGGAGTTTATTCCGACTCCCCATCGGCCCCCTGGTTCGCGTCAGGGGCCTAGGGGGCTCACTCTTGCTGGCCTATTAGCTTGCTAAAGCGAGTATACAGTTAACGTCACACGCCTATTTAGTCAAAGCCAACGTGCGGTTTAAGGTCCCAGCACAAACTAGGGATCAATCTGTGCTATAGCGGGGGTTCTCAGTTATTATTTGGCACGGGAGCGTTAAGACACAAATTCCACCCTGCATTAACTTCATCGAAAAGTCTCCAGCCTTGTGAATGTGACGACCAAGCATCAATTCCATAGATGGGTCCTTAGCGTATGGTCTGCGACGACAATGCAGCAGTTCCATCAACGAGTTCTTAGCCTCGTGTACTTGGGGACAATTCAGCAGTTCCATCAAAGACGCCTCAGATCAGTGGCGGCCATGTAACTAAATCATCAAAGACTCACTAAACTCCCATTTTTTACGACCTTGCGGGATTTTTATCAATGAGTTCTCAGCCTCGTGCCTGTGATGACAATGCAGCAGAGCCATCAAAGAGTCATTAGCCTCGAGTTTGTAGCGACAGTGCTTCTGTTCCACCAAAAGGTTCCTCAGCCTCACGTCTGGTGCGATAATGCAGCAATTGCATTTAAGATTCATCAGCTTACCGCCTGTGTCGACTATTCAAAACATTCATAACGACTCCCAACCTAGCGTCTGTGGCAGCTATGCAGCAGTTTCACCAAAGACTCCGCATCCTCGCGTTTAGTGAAACATTTTCTTCACTGTATCTTCAGACTCATGTCTGTGATGAAAATGCACCTGTTTCACCAAAGACTCCTCAGTCTCGTGTCATTGTCAATCACGCAGCTGTTCCATCAAAGAATCCTTAACCTCTCGTCTATAAAGACCGTGCAGCAGTTCCATCAATGACTCGTGAGTCTGCTGTTGTGACCCTAGAGCAGTTCCATCAAGGCTCATCAGCCCTGTCGACCATCCAGCTGTTCCTTCTAAGAGTCTTATGTCTAGCGTCTTTTGAGACATTGCTGCAGTCTCTTTAATCAATGTCGGGTAGTGATTGTAACAAAAACTGAATGCAACAAATTTGTAAATTAAAAAAACGACTGTTCTATTCAACAGTTACAATTTCTAAGTAACGAAAAAGATTTTTTTTTAAATCTTATTATGCACGAAATTGGGAATACATCTAGCTCCAATAATGTTCGTCACGAAATCGATCCATAGTTGCAAATGTAAATCCATAGACCGGATTGTAAAAAAAAAAAAAAACTTCTGGGGATGAACTCCTTTGCCATTCAACTTCATTAGCAAACAATATCACCTGAGTGGCATTAATTTCTTGAAGTTTGAAAGAGAACTTTCTTGGCCTACAAATCAATATAAAAGACCATTTTCAACCTACTGCGCTAACACAATGTGGAATCAATTTGACAAATGCATTATAGGACTCGTTCATTTTATAGGTTACAATATTTACAGTGACGAGAGGAAATTCGTTCATGATTAAAGAGTAATTGAAATCATCAATAATCAATTATCGCTCGACCTTTGAACTCATTGAAACTTTTAATTGATTTTATCCATTGAGAAGGATGCTTCAAATATAGAAGTAAATTCCCAGAGTGAAAGGTATGGTTTGTTTTCTCGGTTTTAGACTGACCATAAACGAATTTTCTTCCGCTACTGTAAACAAACAATACCAGGAGTAATAAGGGGGCGTTTGTTTATTTTCAAATGACAGGCCAACTGTTGTACTGACACCTTGACTCTTTTTCGTCAGGCCAGGAACTGAGACTCTTCGTCGACATTTATTTCGATAGCAAGGTTAAAACATTAGGTAGGGTTTACCGTAGAACCTCTGAAATATTGGTGGAAATGTAATACACCAGATATGAATGACATTTTAGGTAGCATTGTTGTGTATATTAAGTGTATATTATGGGTGACTTGAACGGTAATATTCTTCGGTATCATATATCGAATTTTCTGACTATTGCAATAATTTCCTTTTGCATGGATTGTACCCATTTAATACTAAGCTATCGCGAAATACTAACGAAAAACTATCCACAGTGAATTTAAATGATGTTTTTACGCAGTACGCAATCGTTCATGTCTTCCGAACCTGCTGCCTTTTTCAATAATATAAGCTAATTTCACGACGCGAAAACTGAGATCGACATCATTTACCTTGACTTTCGAAAGGCTTCCTATAAAGTCCCTCACAAATGCTTAGCTAGTAAATTGCATCGCATCTGTAATCGAGATGAGCTAAGGAACTGGATAAAGTACTGGCAGTCGGACAGACGGCAGCGAGTCGTACTTGACGATGCTTCCTCCAATTGCGGTTAAGTTACAAGCGGAGTGGCTCAAGAATTCGTGTTAGGGGCAGTTCTCTTCATAATATTCCGGAAGGATTTCGATTGCAACGTACTCTAAAACATCAGCAAGTTTGCAGAAAATACCCAGCTAGGAGGAATTTCAATACAAACCTATATGTGAGCAGATTCAAGTATGTTGGAAAAAAAAAGTGTATTGGTCAAAAAAGTGGCAAATGAAATTCAATGTCGACAAGTGTAAAGTTATGCGCATAAGTTATCATTACCCTAAGCACATATATGCAATGTCCGGCAAAAAACTTATTTCTGTCACCGAAAAGAGATATCAAGGTGTTATCATTGGTAACGATTCAAAAAAGCGCAAGCAATGCAACGATGCTGTCAAAAAATGCAATAAAATGTTATGCATGATATCTCGCACAAACACGTACAAGATCAAAAAGAGTATTCTCAATTTATTTAATGCATTTGTTAGACCGCACCTTGAGTATTCCGTCATATTCTGGTCTCCATTCCTTAGAAAAGACGTCATTAAATTAGAGAAAGTTCAACGTAGAGCTACCAAATTTATCCTTTTGCTGCGGGATGAATCATACGAAGACAGACTACGTAAACTTAACCGCTATTCGCTAGAGAAGCGTCGAGTCAGAGGTGACATGATCGGAGGGTGGAAGATAATGAAGGGTTAGAAAAACGTCGAGCGGGAGAGCCTTTTTCCTCTAGATGCGAGCGGAGTGACCAGGTATAATGGATACAAAATCTTTGGCAAACATTTCACACTCGATATCACTCACAATTTCTTCACGTATACAATTGTCGATGAATGAAACAGACTTCCAGCGGAAGTTGTCAGCCGCTATACAATCGAAAGTTCAAGTCACAGCTCGACAAATTCTACCAAAATCAACGCTAAATAACTTCCAGCTAATGTATTCTCACTAGAATATTCGTGAACAATGGTGTCCGGCATTGAAACCCGTACGGTTAAATTAGTTCTTGGCATTGGCACTGACACGGTAAAAAAGGTGTCCGGCATATTTTTTCCCGTGTCAGACACCGGTCAGCATTGGTTCAACGAGAAATGAAACTGAACAGGGTCATAAGAGTTCCTCATTTGAAGGCATTTCTCTCGGTGTTATGTCGCAGTATTGCTCCTCTGTTGTTTCTATCACCCGCTCACACCCAGTCATAGCTCTGTTGTGCCTTCAGCTGTCGACCGCCATTTGTTCACTTGCTGTTGCCTGTCACTCCAGACCTTGTACTTCCAGGCTTCTTCTCGTTACCATACGTAATTCCGCGTAGGTGAAGGGATGAAGGGGCGCCATGTTTTACGAGTGATCTCTGGCACGAAAGGATGCTGCAGTTGGCGGGAGGCTGCTTGGGGGATATACACTAATGATGGAGGAGTTGTGCGGCGGGAGATGAAAGAACCGTGAGACAAGAGGAAAGCAGTTTAACTGTAGGGCCCTGCTGCTGACACTGACTTCGGACCGCACTCCTGGCCCAGAGTGTGTGTTGCAGGGTCTTTCTGCCCGACCCTTTAGCGCAGATGGGCTAAGTCTAGTTGAGTGTCAGTCTATGAGAGGAGTGTGAGGTGCGACTTGTTGACGGTCACCCACCTTCTGGCAATTTCAATCTATTAGAACCTTGTGTTTCCGAGCAATTGCTTGTCGATGGAATGAGGTCAAGTTTGTACGTCCCTGTGGTCTCGTGGTAACCAGGCCACCCACGTTAACGATGGCAGAGTCATCATTATAGATCTTATCTGAACCAACTTTCTCGACCCTGAATGGTCGATAGTTCTTTACAGGTCAATTACTGACCAGTTCTCGCATCAAGAGGAGCTGTCAATTAGATATTTCGTAATCACTTTCAGGCCTCCTTGGCTCTTCTTAGGGAGAACATTTGTTTGTATGTTCTGCTGGTGACTCAACCCGTACTTAAAGTGACTTTGATGATCCAAGTGAGCAGAATCATTCCGAGTATCATAATATTTATAACAGATGCTCCAGCATTGAGCGAAAATAGAATTAAAAAAATTATCACAAACCATGGATACCGGTCGTTCTAAAAATTTTAATACTCGAACAAACGAGCTGTTTAAATTGTCTCGGGTTGAAGTCGTTTTGCGCTCAGTATATTTCAAGTCCCGAAATAATCATACCGCGGCATTTTTCCGTTAACATTTCTAGTTGACAAAACAATATTTAACGAACTTGGAAAAATCTGAACCGCATTATCCGGCATGACTCATAACGTTTATATGTGAGTTAAATTAGTCGCGATGGTAGTCATCACCATTGCTTCCACAATTGCTTCGATTGTAAATAATATTTCTTATCTAAAATTGCACTTGATTTGAATTGAAATATTCCTCCTGGCACCGCTTCTCCACTGACTTTTATAGGCAGTGTCACTCAAGTCACATCTTTAGCTTCCCATGTTCGGCGGGAGATGTGGCGGAAATGATAAGATCCTTCCCAAATAAAGTTCACCGTTCCCATTTAATACCAATCCACACATGTGAGGTTCTCTTTGAGATCATTAGTCCCTTATTTTTGAAGTTCATCAATAAATCATTGAGATGTGGCATTTTTCCGAATTGTTAAAAGATTTATCGTGTGTCCCAATGTTTAAATGGGGCACTAAATTATTTATCTCGAATTGTAGGCCAATATCCACCCTTTCGAGTTTATCCAAGGTCTTTGAAAAATTGATAATTCCTTCTTTTGAGGTTTTCTTGAAATCTCGTGGCATCCTCAGTAAGAATCAATTTGGCTTCATGGAGGGACGCGGTAAATCTGATGACCTGGGGTTCCTTGATCAAACATACAATTCAATAATTCATCAGCAGCCTTTTATAGTAGTGTTTCTCGATTGCAGTAAGGCCTGGTAGTGGCAGCCGAGAGATGTGGTTGTAGCTAGTTTCCTCCTCTGCTCAATATAAATAGAGGAGGTCACTTTCATTTGCTGTGGCAAATATTATACATGGTAAATTTTAAATCGGCTATCCTAAGACAGACATTCTAAAAATCTGAATAATCGCACCAGTGCAAACGAAGTGTGTGTGCCGTATCAACAACGCAGTGTTTGTGTTTGTGATCGTCAGTGTAAGGGCAGAAATCCACTGCCCTCCACAGCATTGAAGCGAGGTAACCGCAAAGATCCTGCCCACCTCATTAAGCCCTCATGCCACTAGGCCCACATTTCAAGCCTCACCCCTCCTTCACTGCATTAACAGTCGCAGTAAATGCACATTCCACACCTAAATCTCACTTCTTCTGTTCATCGTGTTGCCAGCCCAAGAATACAGACACTTCTGTTTATCGTGTTGCCAGCTAAATGATACAGACACGTTTGTTTATCGTGGTGCCAGCTATAGGATACAGACACTTCTGTTAATCGTGTTGCCAGACCTAAGATACAGACACCTCTGTTTATTGTGTTGTCATCCCAAGGATACAGACACTCCTTTTTATCGTGTTACCAGCACAAGGATACAGACATTTCCGTTTTTCGTGCTGCCAGCCCAGGGATACAGACGCTTCTGTTTATCGTGTTGCAAGCTAAAAAATACAGACACTCCTGTTTAGCGTGTTGTCAGCCCAAGGACACAGACACTTCTGTTTATCGTGTTGTCAGTCATAAGATACAGACATTTCTGTTTATCGTGTTGCCAGCCCAAGAAAACAGACACTTCCGTTTTTCGCGTTGCCAGACCAATGATACAGACACTTTTGTTTATCATGTTACCAGCTCAAGGATACAATAATTTCTGTTTATCGAGTTGCCAGCTCAAGGATACAGACACTTTTGTTTATCGTGTTGTCAGCCCAAGGATACAGACACTTCTGTGTATCGTGCTGCCAGCCCAAGGATACAGACACTTCTATTTAGCGTTCCAGCCCAAGGATACATACACTTCTCTTTATCGTGTCGCCAGCCTAAGGGAACAGAAACTCCTGTTTATCTCGCCCTGCCTCGCCCCATGTGAGCAGAGTATCCTGCCCTCCCTCTGATCATCGAACCGCTGCTACTGAACTCCTCGACTTGACTCCGAACATCGTACCGCTGCTACGGGACCTCGCACCGCTGTTACATCGCGTCAACAAAATAGCCATTAATGGTTACAATAGGCGTCATTGCATAGTTCGGTCTTGATAACCTATTTCAACACTGTGAAAACAAGTGTATCAATCTATGATCTATTGGTTTGATTTAGATTTAGATTTAGATTTTTATTATAGCTGTGCCCATACTACTTGTCTGTTCCTTAGCAGTTATCTACTAGTATACCGACTTTTAAAACTCCAAATGCAATTGGTTGTTGTCCTCGCACAACTATATTTCAAAACGTATTTCCGCACTGTTAGGATGCTTCTGTTAGAATGACACACTGTTAGGATGCAGCTCTGGTTCGTTTACCTTTTCTTTTAGCGGTGCGTGTGTACCTGCCTGTCTTTGTCAGTATTCTAATGAGTTATTGGCATTCAAATAAGCAGCATTGTAAAATGAAATCGGGTCCCGGTAACAAAATCCGAGTGAATTTGGAGTGGCAGTATCAGTGCACTAAACTCTGAAACCATAAACCAAGCAGCCACCATTTGATCAAGAAAGATTATGTCCATGATATGTTGTCAGTTTACTTATTGGGGAGTTTGTACCGAAAAATATCTGAAATGAACTCAATACCCTAAAATCTATACCGCAATAAGATCTAACTTGCACTAAAGCGCCACCGACAATTATCTAATCAAATCAAACCAATTAAAATTCCAAATCGAATCAATGAACGGGAGCACTTCTGCCAAAGTTCAACAACAAAAATATATAGAGTTTTTGTATCTTTTATTACTCCAGTTCCATTAGCATATAAAAGTAACAACAGGTTCTACGAAATTATCTGTCCGTGTGACATTTGCATCAATCACAATCAAGTGAAATCTTCTGTGACTTAAAAACTGTGAGCAACTGTATAAGCTATTCTCTCTCTAAGGGTGCCCTCACGCCTCACCCTCCTCCCTCGCGCCCCTACAATCGTTGTCAGAGCCGATCGTCCCTTACACCTCAACCGTATTCTAAGATGTTACTGGTAGTACGATTTTCAACATTGTCAAATGTGGCCGTTTCTCTGTAACAAAACCACAAGTATATTGTATCAGATAGTATCATTGTAGTGTACCAATTTACATCTTGCAGCTTGGAATCGTGGTACGATTTCATAACACCCCATTTACTGAATTGTAATTATTTTTTCGTCATCTTCTGATACTCCGCCGGTCATGTCTGGTACAAGGTACAAGGTTAGTGCCCATAATCATGATATCATTCCTTTATTGAGGAGCAGATGTTAGCATCTACAAGTTAGTTCGTTGTATTATTCCAGTTTTAATTCTGTTTTTGAATCGTAACATCCCGCATCTAATTATAGTATTGCATTCATATCTGCAGGCTACAAGAAATCACAGAAAATGGAACTCAAGCTAACTGTCCATTTGCCCAACGGTAAACTCTATAACAGTCCAAGATGGTTCAGGCTAAGCTAGAATGTGGCATCTGTCACACCTCGTACGCCCCCGAACTAATGGATTGCCATTAGTTCGGGGGCTAGAACTTTGCGTTGCAGTCCCTCAAATGGGGAATGCAAGACATTGTGCTGTAAATTTTGTCAAGCGGCAGAGGAAAGCAAACAACTGAAAGCACAAATCAGTCACGCCTCCAATTGTTTATCCAAAACAGAGACAGTCTCATCCAATGGCTCATCCATAACAGAGACAGTCAACACGGATACCCGATTGATAGCTGTTGAATTAAAATTGGAAAACGTGCCGAAACCATTTCACGAATTTAAAGATCTGATAAGCTGCGAATTAGCTGCAGTCAAAGACACTGTCGAGGCCACCCAAAATCAATTGAAAGAACTCCAAGTGTACCTAGACTCCGTATTCGCCAAGAAGCTTTCGGCTCTAGACGCTGAGACAAGCGATCGTGTTAAACCGATAGAAAACTCAGTCAAAGATAGCGAGGCACTGTACTCAACTGTAGTTAGTAGGAGGCAGCCACGCTGTGACAATGCAACACACGTTGGAGCACAATCTCACCAGTTTTGTCCCAATACACGTTACCGATTCGATGTATTGCCCGATGAAATGGACTCTCAGAATACAGAGGAAATTATTGTGATATGTGACTACAATGTCACCTCCTTCAAAAGAAATCAGCGAAAAGGGAGAATTCAACTGAAAATACTTGGCAAAGCTGATTTAAAAATTGACGAGGTCGAAGGCATAATGGCAAAGGAAAGGATACATTCATCTAAGCGAATTATAATACAAGTCGGAGCTAGAGACGGTCGCAGACGGAATCGACATGGAAAACATCGGCGTTGGACTTGTCAACGAAAATAGGTCAAAAAAGTAAACGATATCATACCAACAACTCCGCCAGCAGTGCCTGACAAAACGACACAGCGACCTCCGCCCGTTTCAATTCAAGATACACAACAAATACAAGTGCCCATCAAAACACCACCACAGGTCCTAGTAAGAAAAGTTCCTGTCGTCAATCCAGTCAGAGTTAGAGGCAGTAGTCGCAGCTCCGCTAATACAACCCTTGTGAACAAAAACGAAACTCTTGGCTCCAACACAAGACCTCAGAGTAGAAGCAAAATAAGTCAAGCAAATCAAGTCAATGTGGCTAACTAAACTCTTAAATGTTACTACGTGAACGCTAGAAGTCTCAGAGACAAAATCGAAGAATTAGGTATCCTAGCATTGAAAGAAAGTATCGACATAATAGCAATCACAGAACATGGTTTAAACTGAGCACCAGGCATAATTTAGGCAAATTTACTCTTCCCGGTTACTCTCCTTTTCACAAAGATAGACAAGACCGAGAGGGCGAAGAAGTGCTGTTTCTCGTGAAAAACATTTTGCAAATATTAGAAATCACCATTCCAAACAATAGGCACGACATAGTATCAATCCAAGTAGTTGGTAAACATTTAAAATGTCAAATCACTCTCGTCTATCGCTACCCTAAAAGCAAGGTCGCAGATGATATCAATCTTTACAACACCCTCGTCGATGTTGTCACAACACAACACAGTATTGTACTTGACGACTTCAATATCCCCGACATTGATTGGGGATCAGACGAATGAATTGCCACCCGCCAACGTCTGATTGATTTTGCAGACGATAAGTTCATGAGCCAAATGGTGAAGACACCTACAAAAGGTAGCAACATTCATGATCTCCTATTCAGTGCACGCGACTCTCATGTCACGAACATCGAATTAGGTGAACCACTCGGACCTAGTGACCTCAACTGTATCGGTTTTTTGATAGAGCTCGAGTTGAAAACATCAACAAACTGCGAGAAAGTCCCTAACTTCAGAATAGCTGATTTTGATGGCTTAAGAGAGTCAATGGCGTCAGCAAATAAAACCCTCGGACAAGATGTCAATCTATCGCTTGAATATTTCTTGACTGCACTTAAAAATATTGAACATGAGCATATCACGCGCAAAAACAGACGAACAGCAGCCTATTAGCCCAAGTACTCGAAAGGAGAATTGCAGCGCCTCCATTCACGAATGAAAGCAAAGCATTCGATAGAGCAGAGACATCCACATGACGACGTAGCAAAAAATGAATACAAAATTAGCAGACGAGATCTAAAGAGGGTCCTGAAACGTGAGAAGAAAGATTATGAAAATGGAAATAGCTGCCAATGCCAAAAATTATCCGAAACAATTTTTGTATATTTCGAGCGAAAAAAAATCAAAATCTGTAATAGGTCCTCTCGAGAACGATGTTTGTGAGCTAGAAACGGACGACACCAAATGAGTGTTCTACTTAATGAATAATTTTGCTCTGTATTTACGTTGGAGAATCAGGATATTCCTAATCCTGAGGATATCATAGCGGCAAAACGAATTGAAGCCCTCACCTCAGTGAACTTTTCCCCCGCAGAAGTTATTAATAATATAGGTAAATTGAAAGTCACCAAATATCCAAGTCCAGACCAAATTCATTTTAGAATTCTAATAGACACTATAAACGAAATCGCCTAACATTTATCAAACATTTTCACCCAATCTCTCACAAATAGCACCTGCCGCTCTAAATGGAAAGAGGCCAATCTAACCCCAATTTTTAAAAAGTCTAAAACTCAGTCATTGGCAAGTTGAAAGTTTGATAACGGATGAAATTACAGAATTCTTAGAATAAAATGAATTGATTGGCGACTCCCCGCATGGCTTTAGACACAACCGTTCCTGTCCTATGAATTTGCTACTCTTTTACAGAAATATAATCAAAAGCCACCACATAAAATCTCTAATCGATATCATTTACCTTGACTTTCAAAAGGCTTTTGATAAAGTCCACCGCAAGCGCCTAATAAGTAAATTGCACAGCATCGGTATTCGAGGCGTGCTTAACAACTGGATAAAATGCTGGCTTACGGACAGACGACAGCGAGTAGTACTTGACGGAGTTTCCTCCCCCTTGGGTAATGTCACAAGCGGCGTGCCTCAAAGATCAGTGTTAGGGCCAGTTCTCTTGAGAATATTCACTAACGATCTCGAGACCAACGAACTCTCAAACATTAGCAAGTTTGCAGACGATACTAAGATCATAGGAAAAGTGCAAACTGAACTAGAGTGTCAGCAGATCCAACTAGACTTGAACAAAATTGTTGATTAGTCAGAAAAGTGGCAAAGGAAATTTAATGTGGACAAATGCAAAGTTATGCACATAGGTCCTCATAACCCCAAACACGAATATTCAATGTCTGGATACAAACTCATTCAAGTCACCGAAGAGAGAGATGAAGGTGTCATCATTAGTAACGACTTGAAAAACAGCAAGCAACGTAACGATGCTGCCAAAAAAGGCAACAAAATGCTAGGTATGATATCCCGCACTATCTCGTACAAAAGCCAACACAGTATGCTCAAGTTATTGAATTCAAACGTTAGACCGCATCTCGAGTAAGCCGTTCAATTCTGGTCTCCATTTTATAGAAAAGACATTATTAAACTTGAAAAGGTCCAACGTAGAGCTACCACACTCATCCCCTCGCTGCGGAATAAATCGTACGAAGACAGGCTTCGTGAACTCAGTCTTTATTCGCTAAAGAAACGTCGCGTAAGAGGCGACATGATAGAAGTGTGGAAGATTATGAAGGGTAAGGCAAACGTCGACCGAGCGAGCCTTTTCACTCTAGATACAAACGGAGTGACTAGGAACAATGGATACAAAATGGTTGGAAAACGTTTCTCCCTCGACATCACGCGCAATTTCTTCACGTATAGAGTTGTCGAAGAATGGGACAAACTTCCAGCGGAGGTTGTTAAAGGCACTACAATCGAAACGTTTAAGTCGCGGCTCGATAAGTTCTACATAAATTGCCGATAAATAGCTAAGCTGTTCCATTTCCTGTTGTTATAAAAAAATACAGAAAAGGCACACGAAGCTCTCTTGGACGTTTTTTTTCAGAACTAATCCTCTTGATAACAAAAGGCAACCTAGTTTGGGCCAATAGGCCTATTATTGTCTTCCTACACTTGTAAACACTTGCAAACACTTGCAAACACTTGTAAACACTTGTAAACAACGATAATTTTTTTCAAAAGTTAAGTCGCCTTGGGTTCCGGTGTACCTGTTAAAGCTGGCGTCGCTCCTACTTGTGTGAACGATATCATCATGTCCCTTTGTCTACTGAGGCATTTTTGTGTAGAACTTATGTTTAGCTGGGGGTCCCAGCTGAGCACTTTGAATCATTGTCAAGTTGTGTCCAAAACCTTCAATTGGTCCACTTTGCCGACGATACGAAAGTTTTTATTTGTTCCCGCGACAGTGCGGATAGTGCCGTCAGGTTGATTTGTGGGTGGGGTGATTGGTGGGAGTTGACCGGTGGCTCATACCGAATAGACTATCTCTAAATTTAGATAAACCTTAACATGTGGCCTTTTTCAAACGTAACATGTCCAACGGAGTAAATATTGTCACTGGAGAGGCAAATTTACCTCGAATCGCTAGAATTAGTTTCCTTGGTATCACTCTGGAGGAATGATTGGATAACACATGAAGAATCTTTGTTAAAAGCTTAAATGAGCGGCTGGTCTGATGTCCAGAGTATCTCTCCTGCTGCCAACTTATGTTATCCCGAAAAAAATCGATGCGCATATGGCTTATGGGATTTTATCGTACGAAAAGTCATGAGGTGATTTTATCAATATGGTGAGGCCTCTTCAAGATGAAGCAGTTCTACTCCTCCCTCCTATGAACTGGCAAACTTCCTATGGGTCCTATGGTTGACCCTCGATGAGACCTTGTTTTTTTACATTGTTGAAATTCCATTGGTGGTTGAGGTTTGATGTCTAATGAAGATGACAACTTCTTGTCCGTAAATCGTAATTGCGACAAGTCCTTTATCTAACAGTCCGAGATTTCTTGAGCTACCCATCCTGTCGTCATGAAAGCCTCCCAGCAATTTTCTCTACGTGAAATTAAACTTGATGAGTACTCGTTTCAGTAAAATTTCTCTATCGTGTACAATTTTTCTTCTCTCAAAGCAAGCTTTCTTCCGTTGTTCACCCTGATCGGGGCGGCAAGCTTCCATTGAAATTTGTGTCGATGCCTTCGCCGGCATATTTCTGAACCGTCATTGTGTTGCAGGCGATCCGGAAGCGCTTGGTTTTTGTCCTGACCGCGGCCGCTCCATGCCCCGGAATACTTTGATGATCTTGAATCCTAATCGGGAATGTGAAGAGTTGTTGAACTCCAATTTCATGTACAATAGCGAGCGAAAATTCCTTTATGATTTAAAAATAAATGAAATATTCAATGTACATTTTCCGCTCTATATTTGAACTCATCGGAAGTTGTTTAATATTACCCATTAAGAGGCTTTGTCCACACATATTACCGTAAGAAATTTCCATATGAAATTAAATCCCACATGGGAAAAGTCGAATTCGTTTTTCCGGTTACAGACTAACCATAAACAAATTTTTGCTCGCTACAATATTAAGGCAACTATATTCCATTGGGTAATTTTTCGTAATTATCCATTCGATAAAAATAGTTTTAACTAGAAATGAACGTAGTCTTTTCTCAGTTAGCCTTTTCATTCTGTAATCAAAATTTTGTGGCGTACCCAGATTGTTCAATATATTTTATTATTGTTAATATCATATTTCCTCTTATAATTGTCATTATTATTATTATTATACATATGAATATTACTATTATTATTCAAATTCTCAATATTTTTAAAATATTATTATAAATAATAATATTATTATTGTTATTACTATATGTAACTTCTTCTATTAAAACGATTAATATTATTATTTTATTATTTTTATTGATTTTATTAGGCCTATTATTATTGGTATTATTATTATTATTATTATTATTATCCTGATTATTCTCAGTATTATAATGATTATTATCATCACTATTTTTTTTCTTATTTTATCTGATAATAATATTATTACCAAGGTTATTAGTATTAATTATGCAATGAATAATATGGTTATTATCATTACTACTATTAATATTTATTAATGATAATAATACTGTTATTAATGATATTACTAACAGCATTTTTCAGCTTGAAATGTTACGAATATTTGCAATATCATTCGTATTATTATTTTCATTTTTTTTTATAACCTACGGCCGCTTAAGCTCAATGTAGACAGTCAGGAGAGTCAGAAATGATAGCCGTCAACCGCTCCCGTCCACTGCAGACTTTTGTGGGTGAGAGAGCCAAGAATGATGGCCGTCGGTGGCTCCCGTCCACTGCAGACTTTTAGAGAATCAGCTTATAACGAAACCGTCAGTTAATCCCGTGCACTGCAGACGGTCAGAGATAAGCCAATATTGCTATCCGTCTATCATTACCGTCCACTGGAGACTATTGCAGGAGTGCCAAGATTGAAAACAGTCGGCCGCACCCGTCCACTGCAGACTGTGAGAAGAGAGTTATAACCGTTGGCAGGTCCCATCCACTACAGGCTTTTCTGGAAGTACTAACAATGATAACTATCGGCCACTACTGTCCATCGCAGACTGTCGGAAGCGAGTCAACATTAACCACCGTCGTATGCTTCGGTCCTCTGAAGACGGTCGAGAGAATGCCAGTAACGATACTCGTCGTCGCTACCGTCCTTTGCGCACTGTTTGGTGAGTGTCAATGATGATATGTTCCGGCGGTTCCCATTTATTTCTTCCTGTCAAAGTTGATCCGATAATTTTTACCATTGGCCGATACTGATTACCGTTAGCCGTTCATTTACAGCACTGCTGCGGGAAAGCCAATAATGATCACCGTCGGCCGCTTCCATTCTCTGCAAACTATCGATTGTTAGGCAGTAATGATAACCGTCTGACGCTCCCGTCTACTGCAGACTGCCGAAGGAAATCTAATAATGATAACCGTCGGACGCTCACGTCTACTGATGACTGTGGAGGAGAGCCAATTATGATATTCGTCATCCCCTATCATCCATTGCAGACTGTCGGGAAAGAGCCAATAATGTTAACCTGTCGGTCGCTTCCGTCTAGATCCTTGGATCACTGAGCTCGTCTTTTCATGAGACACACGGAAAAAGCTTTTCTTCTGTCGCCGGAACACCCACGACAAATGCACTGGTAAAAAGTTGCAATGGTCGCGTACAACACCCCAAGGCCAGGCATTACTGCAGGAGCGGGACCAAAGAGAACGGGGGAAACAGGAGTCGATGAAGGGAGAGGGAAGCAGTATCTGCAAGAAAAAAGTGTAATCGAAAACTATTTTAGCTATCTGAAAAAAAGGAGATTACTAACTAATATAGTCTAAACATATATCTAAATAAATGAATTGTTTGCTTACAACCGAAAAAGTGAGTGTAAATAATTTTAAATGTATATTAAATCTTTTATAATTCCATGCTGTTGTTTCTTCCCCACCACGCAAACAGTAAATACACTTTTAAGTACTGCATCCCTTGAGCCTCCCATTGGATACAGCAGATCGCTCAGTCCGTTGGAACATATTAGCGGAGACCTCTCAATCCAAACATCATCGTGAACCAGTGAGAGAAGAGAGCCTTACGGTTCAAACTATGCACACGAGAACGACGGCTGACTGCAGCAACGGCACCCCTTCTTACCATATTGTAATTGGGGTGGATGGATGATTATTCATTTTATAGATCATTAACACTTTATTTTAGTATTTTATCATTTCTTCTTGCTTGGGCTTTATTATTTTTCTCTGCCCTTTTTTCATGGTGATAAATTTTGAATTTTATCATTATTATTATATGTATCGAGGTTGGTTGAGAGGAGGTGACCCAGGGAGAGGAGGTACTCGTGGGATCCGCGGGACTCGAGGACCCGGGGTTTCGGGAACCCGGGGGACTTGGGAGACCAGGTGGATTTGGGGTGGTTCACTTGGATCTTTCTGGGGCCTTTTGGGACTCCCTTGAGACCCTTTGGGAGCCTTTTGAGAAACTG
>SDVV010007730.1:0-17601 GCA_016164225.1 Gammarus roeselii | reverse complement strand
TGAAACTGAGCGGGAATTGATACTCTTTCTATTCCACTGTGCCGTCATGAGTGGAGTGACGTCATTGATGTGGAGTGACATCATGGATGTGGAGTGACGTCATGGGTGTGGAGTGATGTCATGAATGTGGAGTGACGTCATGAATGGGGTGTGACGTCATGGATCTATAGTGAAGTCATGAATGTAGAGTGACGTCATGAATGTGGTGTAACGTCATTATTGTAGAGTGACGTCATGAATGAGCGTGAGGTCATGTATGTTGAGTGACATCATGAAGATGTAGAGGGAATATGTGGAGTGACATCGGGAATGTAGTGTGACGTCATTAATTCAACTTTACGTCAGGAATGTGGTGGGGAGTGATTATTGTGGAGTGACGTCATGAACTCAACTTGACGTCATGAACGTGGTGTGACGTCTTGAATGCTGACTAACTTCATGAATGTGACGTGACGTCACGAATGTAGAGGGACGTCATGAATATGAAGAGACGTTATGAATAACGTCTCTTCATATTCATTAGGGAAAAATATTATATCTGAACAATTCCCACTCTTTACCAACCTTGAGTGTTAGCATGCGCCACAAAATCCTTTCAAAGAATCAGAAATGGTCCTCAAAATCATTTTCATTTTATAAACATGGCTCAGCGGTGTGTAGGATACTTACCGGATAACACTGAACCCACTAGCAACAAAGGGGGACTGCTCCCAATAACATGCAATGGCATCTCAACAAAGTTAATTCCGTTGTCTACCGGTTGAATTATTTACTCATATTGTATAATTACAGGATTTTTTATCCCATTGCAAGTGATTCCTACTGTTATTTAAATATGCCTAATTTACACATTATATAAAATGTTATATCAAACATCACACTCAGAGAATAAAACCCCGTGATCTATAAATGTTTCATATGACTAAAAGTCATTTTTTATCATCGTAACCAATTTATTCAAAGCTAGATTTGGAGAGCGAGGGAACCGAAATGAAGAGAGAGAGAGCTCAATTTCTGACGATTTTCGTACGCCATACAGAAAGCTTGTGGAGCCCGTTCTGTAAGCTTGTGGAGCCCGTTCTGTAAGCTTGTGAAGCCCGTTCTGTAAGCTTGTGGAGCCCGTTGTGTAAGCTTGTGGAGCCCGTTCTGTAAGCTTGTGGAGCCCGTTCTGTAAGCTTGTGGAGCCCGTTCTGTAAGCTTGTGAAGCCATTTCTATAAGCTTGTGGAGCCCGTTCTGAAAGCTTGTGGAACCCGTTCTGAAATCATTTCGCTACGTATGTTACGAGCGGGCGGCCATCCCACGCGTTAGATTATCTACGAACACTCCTCCAATCACTTGTTTGTATGTGGGCCAAGTGCGACCGACCGTGACAGCAGCTCGCATCACACGGTCGCTCCGGCCACTAGGATGTCAGCGAGAGCAAATAAGCCCGTCATGATGCTCCTTCAGCTCCACCATACTAGGGCAACAGATGAGCGCAGAGTGTGGTGTGAGGATACCGACCCTATACCGCAGACAGGAGCGTGAACACACCCTTCCCCTAACATTTGGGAGAATAGGAGTCATTGATCAGTACATGGATGATTATTTGCAATATGAGTGTTGAAAACTGTATCAACCTGCACACGCCAGCTACTTAGAACACGGTATACAGATCACTGTAATGTTCCAACCGAACACTGAGAATATATATTCGTCACTGAGTATAGTCCAGCTGATACCTTTACGGTAGTTACCACGTTGAATTGCTCTAAATAGTCACGAGATTAGTCTGGATTACTGGTGAGTAATTCATTCTACAATTAAATAGTCAGCAGGGATAACACAATATCATCCAGTACTAGTGACTGGTTCACCACATGACTAGCATGTTCAAAACGACTCAGAAGTGTTTAAACTGGATTAAATTCAAATCCAGCTCCTATTGACTTTTCAGCAGGATTAAATAAGCAGAAAGGTGGATAACAAAAAGTAAGCAGCCAGCTAGATAAAAATTGTGTGCTGAATTATTGTTTGTAATTGAAAAAAATAGCGCAAGACTACCAGAAAAGTCATCCAGCTGACCTGTTAATATTTCCCGTCGACAGCTGAGCTTCTTCAAATTCGACTAAATTATAATAGGCTTCAAAGAAAACTGTACAGCCTGTGAACTTATACTATATTGGATGATGTTGGTGTTGAAGCATTCGCGTGCAGGTTTGCGCGCCTATCAGTCCACCCAGTGCAAACAAGCACACATTATTTGCTGCCTACACGGTAGAAGGCGCAACATTAGAGGGTCATTGGTTGTCAATCCAGTGTTCATTGTCAATCGATTAGCTTCAAATTGCACATTATAACCAGATAACCTGATTTAGCGAACGTTTTTGAAAGTTATCTCAAATTATGGGTATGTTTTTGAGAAAAAACACAAGAAACCACAAAACGTTGACCGGCGTTTGTGATGACGTGTTTTTATTTTCTCCGCCAGCGTTTGGCCTGGTAATATTTTGTGGGAAAGAGTTAATTCAACCACGAAATCCATTTACCTTTAACACGAAAAATAAACCATAGATGACAAAAATCCTATGATGACCTAATCCATTCATGTAGATTATTTATTCTAAAAATGTATGGGTTGCTCAGTCATCTTTTAAACCGGGTAAACTTACCTTGATGTCATGGTTTACGACAATGATTCGAAAAGACCCAACAATTTGAAGTTCAGGGCAACAACCCGAGAACCGCAAGGGGGCAATACGAGGTCCGCTTGTGCCACACAAGCGTTAGTTCTGAAATGAGAGTTATCTTGTTTGGCAACAATGATGAAAATGGGACTGATCTTAGTTGGCAACAATGATGAAAATGAGAGTGATCTTGTTTGGCAACAATGACGAAAATGATAGTGATCTTGTTTGGCAACGATGATAAAAATGAGAGTGATCTTGTTTGGCAACAATGATGAAAATTAGAGTTATCTTGTCTGGCAACAATGATGAAAATGAGTGATCATGTTTGGCATCAATGACGAAAATGAGAGTTATCTTGTTTGGCAACAATTATGCAAATGAGAGTGATCTTGTTCGGCAACAATGGTGAAAATGAGAGAGTTATCTTCTTTGGCAACAATGATTAAAATGCGAGTGATCTTGTTTGGCAACAATGATGAAAATTAGAGTTATCTTGTCTGGCAACAATGATGAAAATGAGAGTGATCGTGTTTGGCATCAATGATGAAAATGAGAGTTATCTTGTTTGGCAACAATTATGCAAATGAGAGTGATCTTGTTTGGCAACAATGGTGAAAATGAGAGAGTTATCTTCTTTGGCAACAATGATTAAAATGCGAGTGATCTTGTTTGGCAACAATGAAGAAAATGCGAGTGATCTTGTTTGTCAACAATGATGAAAATGAGAATTATCTTGTTTGGCAACAATGATGAGCTAAACGATTGTTCCAGGCTCGAATCAAATCGGTCTGATCATAATTATTTGCAAATTTGTTGCACTTTGTACACACATAGGTTATTATTTGAGTGGGGTGATAATAACATATGTAATGCATTTTATATTTAAATGATTTGTATTTTAATACTAGTAATATATATCAGTAAAGTTTTGTTCACATTTTTCAAACCAAGGTCCCACGTTCGAGCAGGTTTTTCAAATAAAACCCCAGAACCGCAGTTTCATTTGCATGTTCCACTCACATTTTTCAGACCAAGGTCCCACGTTCGTGCAGGTTTTTCAAATAAAACCCCAGAACCGCAGTTTCATTTGCATGTTCCACTCTTTTCACGGTCAACTTGATCATCGTGCGGAAGTCACTTTCTTTGAGCAACGAGTGCTACGGATGCCCACCTCTTTGTTACGCCCACTTTCTGGAAGACCGTCAACTTTAAAGAAACGAAAATGTAGACCGTCCTAAACTAGACAGGGTTCTTCATTTTAAATAAAAAGAAGGTGAAAAGCACGTTCACAAACAATAACCTAGCCCGTGAATGGTCCATCAAATCGTCAAGGTGTTATAATTAATGAAACATTTTTCACAAATTCTTGAGTAAAATATTGTTTATTTTATTTTTCCCTGCAGTGTAAAGCGACACTCTACTGCCTATAAAATCTACTCCGTTCGACGAGGCTAGTGTTCAAGATTCAATCTGCGGATTGAATCACGTCAATGTACCATATATATAGGTGAATCTCTTTCGAAAACATATATTTTATTTTTTTGTAATGCTAGATTCATCATTTTGGATATTGTATTGGCATTACTGGCGTTTTCTGACAAAAAACAAGAGAGTAACTGGAGCGAGTGGCGGCCCCGAAGAGAGTAATAATTAATCACTTCATTAAAGCAATCACACATGTGCATATGAACATTTGTATCCGAAAAGAAACGCCCCAAATCTTGCATGCTCATTATTGTTACTTACCAGATATGCGATACGTTGAGCTGTGCGCGTTGTTTAATTCTTTAGCAGTAAGTTCAGTGATACGCATTACAGGTCTCCGGGATCCTAATGCTGAGTCCTACATTGTGCCGCCTGCTGCTCATCTCAGCCTCTATCTTCGTCGAAAGCGCTCACGGAGAGGTGTAGTTCAAGTTAATTAACTTTTAATTCATCAACACATACCTAATGAGGAAAAAAGTAACCATCGTTATAAAAATGCACATAAATATATTGGTTGAACAAGGATTTAAAATGGACAGGCCTCCACTAGAAATATAAGTTATGCTTTTTTTCAGTGTTCCAGCACACGGAATAGTATTTGAGGCTCGATATACCTTACATTAATATTCTACTTGTATATTTTCCATTGATACGAGTGCAATCAATTCAACAATATTTTCGACGAACTTCTGCGTGATCTGAACTCTACAAGATACGATGGAGAGTATGCGGGGGTGAGACGATCGCTACAATACGCGGGGGGTGAGACGCAATAGGCGGGAGATGAGACTATCGGAACAATACGCGGCGGGTGAGATTATCGCTACAATATGTGGGGTGGGGGGGGGGTGAGCCTATCGCAACACTTTTCAACACGGTTATTAACGTTTTTTTCTGAGACTTGGAATTGAATGAAATAATACCTGCGGCAACTTCGAGGGGAGACCCAGCGACCCTTTGGAGTTAGCTTTGTAACAAATAGCCGGCGAGAAGGATAGCCTCTTTTACCGACTACAATTGCCAGTTGACGCAGTTAGTTACACTTGGTGAGTTTATATTGCGCTACCGTCCATGGTAATATTGCGCTACCGTCCATGGTAATATTGCGCTACCGTCCACGGTAATATTGCGCATCCGTCCACGGTAATGGAAGGCGAAGAGTTAATCTCTCAAAGAATATCATTGAACTGAACAGCAAACAGAAGGCTAACAGTTTGTCAGCAACGCGAGCATGTGAAATGGACGGAAACCAGTGTTAAACATTTAAATCATTTTGTCATTTTTCAAACAGGTTTAGGTTTTATCAAACGAATATTTTACTAGTAAAATTAAAATTCTTATAATCCCGCCATAAACAAGCCTCGATATAACCTTCAATACAGCTTTTGGGGCAACACAGAAAACAAGCGTCCGCCCAAACAAAAACTTTATGTTGAATCGTAAATTGTCAAGCAGCTGAACAGCAGGACGACAGAAGACAACAATAATAATCTGAGAACACAATATTTATCAAAGAATCTCCACGATTTCAAATAAAAATAAAATTTTAACAAAATTCAATAGTCACTCAAGAACAGAATTAATAGACATCAAGAACTCGTCCCTATTCAAGAAAGGAGTTGGTGCTGGATGGTTGGTGTAAGGTATAGGAGGTTTCCAATCTCTGTTAAAAACACATTGATCGATAAAAGAATAGTTACCAGGCAAGTAATTTAGTTTTGAACGCATGTAATGCAAGTAGATGAGCATGTCTTTAATATAATCTATTTATAATGACAGTTCTGTTAAAAAATTGGCCCACAAATCTAAGCTAAACAAGTAAACGCGCTCACATTTTAGAGTGTTCCTCGGATGTTAACAACAATGCCGAGAGCTGATCGGGGATCACAACATGTCTGTTGATCGTGACGTAACTCAAGAGAGTTGAAAAAAATAATCTTTAGGCTTAAGAGCTCGTGCATTCGATGTTGCTGGTAACTATTGTGATTTATCAGTTTGATAACGTGTACTATCATCACGGATAGGGATTTATAAACAAGAAATAGGCTTCTAACTCGTTACACTCACCCACATTTGGCATGAGGTACACACTCATACTCCAGTTAATTATGTGGTCAGAACATCGTACATCATCAGCTCCTGATTGTGGAGTAACCAGTAGGACTGTGACGTAGGCTTTGGGGGTTAGGCTACTCGCCATTCAGAATCCTTCTAAATTCAGATATAATTATATGTTTTTGGAATTGTTGTTCATCGCAGTCACTTAACCGCCTTAGGTGGGAGTGATTGGATGTATTGTTTAACCCCGTGGGTCTACCGGTTTTCTTCTATGTTGTAATGTTTTATTTGGCTGTTTTTGCAGAGAAATGAAAAAATCGTGCCAACCAGCAAAAAGTGCTTTATTTCAGAATGTTAGCACCAAAAGTGTAGCAATGAATTTTTTTTTGGTAGAAAACTGAATGCTAGATCAGATGTAAATTTCATGAGCAAAAAAAACTAAACAAATATTAGTTGGCACCTGATCACAATCGATGACTAGCAGGTTCCCATTTCAGAACGGGATATCACAGATACCGGCATGCAGATTTACAATAAAACGTATCCATTCGACGTCACTTGTCAAAAGGAACCAGCCGATCAGAGTTCCGAGAACACGCTTGGTTTGTTCACCCCATTTTTTGGCACACCAAATATAGCGGTACAAATGGGCTGATACGGTTGTTGGGAAAGCAAGGCACAACTCGAAAGCGTCACCACACATGCTCATGTCAATTCTTCACCAAATCCATTCATATATTTGGACTTATAATTCACTGGACCATGCACAGACTGGCCGGTGGGGCTGAGTATCGTGACCCTCTATGGCTTAATGATCTTCGAAACGCAATTCCATTCGTTAAAATATTTTTAAAAATTACACGAACGACAAAATTTACGGAAACCTGAGATATGAGAGCAGACATAATAGTTTTGATTTACGGAGAAGATTTATCAAATTTATTTAATATTCTACATCAAAGGTAAAAAATGTTAAGTGGAAATATCAAGAAATGGCTTGTTTGGACTACGTTCTTCTTCTTCTTCTTCTTATAATAAAATTAATTTCCATCGTCCAGCAATGGGTTTTCTATACATAAATCTAACATGTGAACTTCATTATAAAATATACTATTTGAATTTTGAGAATCAAAAGTACAAATTGGATTTTCCCGAGCTCATCTCTAAAATGCCGCCATCTTGTACTTCATGATCATAATGTAATTTACAATATTACCATCAATGATCTTACAGACAACGTCTATTTTAAGGTACAAATCACAAGTACATGGGATAGGAAAACCACGAATACACAGAGTTGGGAAATCACGAATGCATGGGGTTTGGAGAACCATGCATGCATTCACGGGGTCGGAAAATAAGTGATACATGGGGTTGAGAATTCGCGAATACGTGCGGCTGGAAAATGACGAATACATGGGGTTTGGTCAGTCAGGAATATATAGGGCTTGGAAGTCAGGAATACATGGGGTTGGGTAGTTAGGAATACATGGGGTTGGGATGTCAGGAATACATGGGGCTGGAAAGTAAGGAAATCACGGGTTTGGGAAGTCAGGAATACATGGGGCGAACTTGCAAATGCGTTACAACGGAACACCGTCAGTGTGCTGGCAATCTTGGATAACGGCTCAATTATTGGATGCACGATTTAAATTAGAGAAAAATCTACAAAATAACCAGGGTTCAGCTCGTCTCTAGTAGTCCGCCGGTTCATTCTTTAATTGCAAAATAAATTTTACAAAATATGTTGTGGTTACTCATATGAGCAAAGCCTTATAAGTATGAAACAGTTGGACATGGGTTGGCAAATCAGGATGCTCTCACAAATTGCAACAGTAGGTGCTAAGTTTGCAAATTTGGAATTACCAATTGACGAGTAGACTCCAGTCATTGGGAATCAACTAGTACTCTTTTGAAAATAGTCATAGTATATTTTTCTGGTTAGGAACAGAAAACATTAAATTTATGGTAGGTTAGATCAGGGTAGGTTCGAGGGCTCATCATTGTCTGAACACCAAATAATATTGATTTGATCGATGCCACATCGATCAAGTTATGAGTTATCGACGCTCGTACGCACGTATCCGAATACCCGTTTATATAAATGTTCGATGGTTTATGATCGAAATTTGTAGAAATTGTTGCAACATCAGTAAATATTTTTTACTGGCTAAAATACAACTAAGTACTTCTAAGCACAATACAATCATGGACAAAAAGTGGTGATCTAGGAATAGATTTACCATTCCTACCTTGAGTTTAGGCTGGATTCAGAGGTTAGAAATTTGGGAGGGACTAAGTGCATATTCCGTGGGCATAGCAGAGAGAATTGAGGTCTTGCCGGGAGAAAGTTTCGTAGAACGAAATCGATCACAACAGGAGTAATTTTTTGAGATTTTTTTCCAACATCCTGTTCTAATCGGGAGACAATTTTATTAAAACAGAGTGCACAGCACTCTGAGTGACGTCAGTACAGCCCTTTGAGTGACGTCAGTACAGTACCGTGAGTGACGTCAGTACAGCACTCTGAGTGACGTCAGTACAGTTCTGTGAGTGACGTCAGTACAGCTCTCTGAGTGACGTCAGTACAGTACTGTGAGTGACGTCAGTACAGCACTCTGAGTGACGTTAGTACAGTACTGTGAGTGACGTCAGTACAGCACTCTGAGTGACGTTAGTACAGTACTGTGAGTGACGTCAGTACAGCACTCTGAGTGACGTCAGTACAATACTGTGAGTGACGTCAGTACAGCACTCTGAGTGACGTTAGTACATTTTTAATCTCGTCAAAGCTAAGAATATGTATGTTGTGTTTTTTCTAAGGGATAATAAATGTGTGCAATCCCATGTAACAAAAAATAAATCACTCGACCGTTGATCTTTGTGTTTGCTTTACCGTGGTATCAATAAAACCTATCTGCTAAAAAATACATGCAGACTTGGACATCTTTCTTGATTCCGTCATGTAAAAACTTGTCGACACCGACAATACATATGCAAAAGAAGGAACATTTGGAGGACAATCGGCAAATCATTAACCTGCTGCAAAATAATTGATAGGTGCGGACTTTCAACCGTCAGCAACAAAGTTATTAATGGTTTTGTAACAAGACAGTCACAACGTCACCTCCACAACTTGTTGTCCCTCTTGTAAATCCACTTATCTTCTAACAGTTCAACTTTCGTGACAATGCATGATGTTTTACTATTCTACGTCATGATTGCTACCTAAACTATTGTGCAATTCTATGAATACGATATAGCAGCTCCTCTTAAATGTGAAGTGAAACAAAGCTACAATGTGCCAACAGTAGCTAGTTTCCCATTAACGTTTGCTTTCGCAAAATATGCTCATAGATACATGAGATTAAATATATGTGTTTGTACCTAATATCAAATGATGTGCTTGCAACATTAGACTGGAGTGATGAAAAGCGAATAAAATGCCCGGTCATGGAAAATTACAATCTAGCAGAATATTTATACATATTTTTTACTGCCACGCATCCATCTTTAGCTGTTCAGATGCAAGTATCAATTTAGTTTTTTTGTGTGTCGGCATAGCTCGGTCATAAACCCGCACGAATATTTGTTTATTACCAGCAGTATATTAATTTATATTCGGGAAATATCGGTGAAATGTGATGAGAGACATTCTTGTGTATTTTACATTCGCTTGCACAAAAGCGCATTCAAAAAACACTTGGATATCAAGACGCCTGGGAGATATTTTCTTAAAGTTACCCTCGTCATTGTTGAATTGAATAAAATTATGACCATCTGATCCTGCATTGACATACTTGATTTGATGAACACATAAAAGCATGACTCCTTCGTTGTGCAAGTAGGAGTTTGATTGTCAAATAGTATTATATGGCAGTGGACGTCATATCGGACACCAAAGTTTTGACAGATCAAATAGAACTTCACTGTCTGTGAGACTCGGCCATGAGCTTCGTTCCGCACAGTTAAGGTTCTCAACCAATGGAGGATGTGAGGCAGCTGCCCATGCAGGTGGCATGTTTACGACGGAAACATTCAGCCTCGAAAGTGTTTAGGCTGGAAATTTTTGAGCAGAATGTGTTTAGGCTGGAAAGCTATTACCAGCGAATACCTTACCTTGGAAAAATATAGGATGGAATGTTGATACGACGAAAAACGTTTGCGATCGAATTTCAACACGCTGGGACGCATTTCCAAATATATTTTTTAGAACCGAAAGTGTTTAGCACGGAATTTCTTAGGACCGAAAGTGTTTACGCTGGAATTATTTTGCCTCGAAAATTTTACGATGGAAAGAATTCTAGCTGGAAACTACCCCAAATCATCTGACACAGTTATGTATAGGATCGAATAGTTTGGCCCAGAAATGGTTTTGAACGAAAAGTGTTTAGGACGGAAAAATCTACGATGGAATTTATTTTCCCTGGAAGTTGTCGTTGCTTGGTATATTTTTAGCTGTAACCTAACCAAACCGGACCTAACCTAACCTAACCTAACCTCACAGGAAAGAAGTATAGTGTTTTTTTTTTGTTCATCGTCCACATACCCAAATAAAATTATTTCCAGCGTAAACACTACGTTCTAAACAGATTCCGCCCAAAACATTTTCCAGCTGAAATACCTTCGACTGAATCAAGTTGCCCACAGAAGACAATTCGATCGTAAGCATTTCCAGCGAAAAAAAATCCGTCGTAAATAGTTTCTATCCTGAATAATTCGATGCTATCAACTTTACATCCTAAACACTTTCTACCCAATTCCCTTTCTGAGCAAAAACGTTTCATGCCAATGAACAATATGTTCAATCTACTTTCCAGGCTACAGGTTTTCGATTGAAAATTTTCCATTCGAAAACACTTTCGATCGAAAACAGTTTAAGCTAAAATGAATCCGTAGAATTGTTTCCGTCGTGAACACTTTCTGGGCTAAATAATTCCAGCGTAAATACCCCGCCCGCCCATGCAGCCAGAGCGTACTTTACGAACTGTTATCACAGGGGAGTCTTTCTTAAAATTGACACGCGCAGCGCTTTTAATTGTATCAAAGGGGACACTTTTCTTACTGCGTCTCGGAACGGAACCGCGAGCCAGGTGCTTTTTAGACTGCTTTGACAAGCATATTCGCCACCAACAGCATTAAATTACGGTGAAGAAGTTTTGAAGTCATCCATTGGTATTTAGCAAGGAGACCCATTTGGACCGACTCTGTTCTCTCCTGGGGTTGACGAGGTTGCCCGAGCTGTTGATTCTGAGTTCAATGTCTAGTACCTTGATGATTCCACCCTTGGAGACTCACCAGAGAAGGTATTGCAGGACGTGCAGCGTTTGATTAATCAGTTGCAAGCGATTGGGATGGAGGTTAATAACAGGAAGTGTAAATTAACTATCTTGGACCATCCACTTTAGGAGTTGGAGCATACAGAAAGATGCTTTAGGTTGGTGCTATCTGATGTCAGAGTAGTTCCGATTAGCCAGTGTACACTGCTGGAAGCATCACTTTCCGATGTGGGTATACCTGATGCTGTGAGAAGCAAGCAAGATGACTTAGAACGAATGATCACGCGATTGGAGCAGATAGACAGTCACCAAGCATAAGTACTTTTGAAAAATTGCTTCTCGATTCATAAATTGTAGAATGTGCTCAGATCGTCGCCCGCCAATCAACATGTTGAGTGTCGGAGATTTAATATTAAGGGATGCCGTCACTAGGGGGACCAATGTCCCCCTCGACGGCAGATCTTGGAACCAAGTCACTTTGACAGTTAGTCATAGGGGCCTCTGGTTCAGAAGAGCAGGAGATGTTGCCCTTCCGGCATTCATATCGTCGATGCATTCTGTGAGTGACTTAGTCGAAGCTGTCATTTCTGATATGAACATCGTGGCTGACACAGAGGAGCTGCAGGGTGCCGTCGGGATGGGGGGGGGAGAGAGGGGGTACTCCTCTTAATTTGGAGGAACAGGACAAAGGAGAAAGTATGGGACTTGCCATTGATAGAGGGCACACTGAACTGTTTGCTCGCTGTTGCGGATCAGGCGGCGAGAGCACGTCTCCTGGCAGCCTCCAGCAGAGAAGTGGTCTCTGGATGCATGCTGTCCCTGTGCAATCGATGGGGACTCAGCTACATCCAGAGACACTGCGCATTGCCGTCACTCCGAAGGTAGGATCTAAAATCTGCCAACAGCATCTGTGTTGCTGCGGTCAGAGAATGGACGAGTTGGGACTACAAGGACTATCATGTAGGTACAGTGCCGGCCGCTTTCCCAGACAATCTGCGCTGAACGACATCGTCAGAAGATCTTTGCAGAGAGCGGGGCTACCATTGGTGCTGGAACCTTTGGGTTTGGATAGAGGTGATGGCAAGAGACATGATGGCATCACAGTTTTCTCCTTCAAAAATGGTAAAAGTTTATGCTGGGCCTGCATTTGTGTGGACACTTACGCGGAAACGCATTTGATAGGTTCTGCAATCTCAGCTGCTTCTGCAGCTACAGAGGCAAAGGCACGTAAGTGCAGGAAGTATGACGCTTTGGCGCGACAGTTCCAATTTGAGCCAATAGCATTGTAGGCGACAGGGGTGTATGGCGAGTCAACTGCGCAAATTGTGAAGGAGATCGGACTTAGATTGGTGGAGGCAACTGGAGATTCTCGAGAATTTCTATTGTTACAGCAGCGGTTGGGTTTGGCCCTTTAGAGAGGCAACGCATTCAGCATCCTATCAGCAGGTATGGAGGCCAGGAGAGGTTTTAGTGGGTCGGAGGGCACCCCATCAGGATGATCACATCCAGCCCAATACTTCGTTCCATAAGGATATTTCCTCTTAACGAAGGTTATTTATTCTTATTTAAATTATTTATATCCATCGAACTCCACTTTAACTTCTAATTTAATTTGCAATGTTTGCCAGTAAAAAGTTTTGAGCTATTTATCAATGATAACCGAGGTCTATTTAAACTTATAAGCAAAGATATTCATTTAGAACGATTGTCATATGACTCCATTCAACCTTTTAATTGGAAGTGTCAGTTTAGTAATTTGTGGTTGCAATATATCTGATTAGTACCTCAGTAATTCATTCAACTAACATATTACAAAAATCAACGAGGAATCACATTTCAGTATTTCAATGTCACATTCTGTCAAAACGCACTTCACTTTGAGGCGGTGTCGCTCTAAGAACAAACACGTAAATAATGAGCCTTATATATAAGTCAACCATCAACCTTCTCATTTTTTTTGCTGGGTTACAAGGATATCAGTATATGTTGAACTTTGTTCCCGAGAGGTTAAACAGCTGGCAGTTCGCGTCTCAATTAAATGATTCGTTAACACTTATTTCGAATAATCGGTATAATGCGAAACACAAAAAATCAAACTAGTGTTTTGCTAGATGTATTAAAGAGTCGCAATCCTGCTCAGGAACACACCAAGGAATATTTTTGGCCTTCCCAATACTGAGGAAGGCCGATGGTTGTAAACTCTTCCAGTGTAGGTAACAGCGTCGGCCAGCTATTGTGCTTGGTGAAAGGGGCCATCCTTCTCGTCTGCCATTCGTTACGAAAGCAACTCCAGCGGGTCGATGGGTATTAACTTCAAGTCGTTCGCTAAAGTCATTTTTCAGTTCGGTTTCAAACAAAACACACAGTTTTGTAATTATCAGGTGTACGACTGGTGGTCGAGCATTCTGTTTAAGGGCCAGCTCATTGGACGCTATATCTTCCAATATCAGAATCGTGTATGATACTTTATAAATTTGTGTCCATTATTTAAAAAGAATATCATGTAATTGATGACATAAGAAGAAACGGTCTGTAAAATAACAGCAATGAACAATTTTGTATGCTGTAAATCGTTATTTTTTTGAAATATTTCATTATAGTAATTGTCGGAAAACCACCATAAATAATGCAACATTACTGAACTAAATACAATTTTTATTCATCTTATCAATTTTGTCATGAGTGCATGGCCGCGTTTTTGTAGTTGTCGAACGCATCCGCTCTGTGTATGCAAATGTTGGTTTTATGCGAAAAAATGTCGGCTAGGGACCGGCATTCCCAGCACGCACACAGTTCTGAGCCGTGGCTGGTTATTTTTGAGGGTCAACTACTTCGTACCAGCGAGACGACTAATGATGTTTCTGAGGGTCAACTACTTCGTCACCGTGGGATGAGGGTCCACTACTTCGTCACCGTGGGATGAGGGTCCACTTCTTCGTCACCGTGGGATGAGGGTCCACTACTTCGTCACCGTGGGATGTGGGTCCACTACTTCGTCACCGTGGGATGAGGGTCAAAAACTCCGTCACCGTGGAATGAGGGTCCACTACTTCGTCACCGTGGGATGAGGGTCCACTACTTCGTCGCCGTGGGATGAGGGTCCACTACTTCGTCACCGTGGGATGAGGGTCCACTACTTCGTCACCGTGGGATGAGGGTCCACTACTTCATCACAGCGGGAAGGCTAATGACGCTCTGCGCGGACCGGACCTATTCTCTAAAATTTTAGTGATATTTCCACCTGTGTATTTGTAATTTCAGCTCACGTTTTCCGTATGATGATCAGAAACGTCCTCCAGGTGACGAGCAGGTGTCACCCAATTTATTAGTGAATTGAGTTAGTAAAACTCGCTAAAATATGAACTGATTATTAATAATTAACCCGTAAATAAATGACATGGGAGTATAACAAGTTTTAAAATAAACAGACCATCTTACCATCGATTCAACATGGAGGAAGATGGAACAACAGAGATGAATGAACGAAATAAAGAGCATGAGGTATTTCAGGAATGGGAGAAGTAATTCACTCATGGCCTATAGGAACTAATTTCACACGAGCATATTTAGAGTAGCCAAGCAAATTCAGTAAAATAATTCTACCAGAATCTGATGATTTACACCGAACAGGATCGAAGGCAAACTCGTGCAATGAAACAACACAACGAGTCCTACTGCTAGTGATTAATCTCTAAAAAAACACGCCTCAAAGGATGTTCATACTCATGGCAGACGTCATTTAGACGGCGGGATCAAGTCCTGATCAACACCAGCAAACGTCGAGCCAGCGTTAGTGAGACGTAAGTTAAACATCGACGTTGTCAATGTCTACCTTTTGATGTGGATCTAAGGCGAATTGGTGACATACTACTGAAGGTCAGCCAATAGCTTTATAATGAGGACTGAAAGACATTGGTATGATGTCGACTCAATGTGCCTCGCCTTGGCATCGCACGTCGTACACCGTCGTTTGGCCTGTCGTTCCAATGTGTGTTAGGATCGCGTAAAACCTGACTGAACAATATATAGAATGTGATTTAGTTCCATGAAACACTCAGGTAATACAAGAAAAAATCTCCCAAGCAGAATCAACACTAGAAGTTGTTACCTCAGTTAACCGCAAATGAAGTCTGAGCAAAGCTAGTGTGGATCACAACAAATGGTTCGCTAGTCGAAGGGAGTGGAAATGAGAGAAGCGACGCAAGTTGTGCTCATCAGAGCAGCTGTAGGCAAGCCAGGAGGCTAGAAATTGAGCGGTTAAAATGTGAGCGCTTACACGTGTGCGCGCTATCGAATGCGGCTACTACCAGCCGGCAAAGTAGTGAGCCTTGTACGTCATCGTGAGTGACGCCTGATGGGGTTTTCTGGGTTTGAAAAGTTTTGCTTGTCGCGCGCTTCAGAGATAAAATTGACTCTAATTTTGGGATTCCATGAAATCATGGAAGGTTACATTTTTCATAATGTAAGCCTTTTTTAACATGATTTGATCATAGATTGTGTGATGTGGGTGCTGCGGTCAAAAAATACAGCCCGAAGTCTTAACACTGATCGTGTTAAAGTGTTGTAACAAGGGGGCATCGACGACCTGTGAGCAAGATATTGAAGTCTCACAATATGAACTTCATGGGAAGCAAAGGGTTATAGTAAAATTATATTATGAGTGCTGTATTTACCAAATGATCATAAGTGAGCTACCTCTTCCAAGATGGAGGATAACCGACACTAAGACAATGCTTTCACACATCCTTATACGGTCTCATATTTATAACTAAAGGCATCACCATTCAGGACTAATTTTAGGAGCCTGATCTAATATCGACAAATATTCTTAACAGTTCAATAATCCTAGACGACCGAAAGTCAGCTGACCATAATCCGTGCTCCAGGATCATCCCTTCTTTAGGCAACAAGCGAGTCCATAAGACCGCGCTGGCAACAGAAAGTTGATTTGCTTCAAGATGGCACTTCAATTTAATGGCACTGGTTATTATCGTCCATCCACCCTTAGAAAAGAAATGGTTTGTGTAAAAGTAGTGCTCTTTGAGCAATACACTTTGATTACAGGGTTGGGAACTAAGGGACATATGAGAAGATTGAACAAAGTCGTTCGTACAAATTCGACCACCTATGCCACAAATTCTGGACTAGTTCAAGTTATATGTAGCATAACTTTCATTTTATTTATTGAAATATATTTTCAGGAACAAATGCAGTAAATTGACTTCTTATGATAGTAAAATTTGAAACATTTGTAGAATTGAATCTATGATGAGTATTTCCTTGAACATTGAGTTTGGATATCAATCAATCAAGATTTCAAAATCAATAATGACATAAAAAAAAGAACACTAAATGCTGCAGGCTTGTGTTGACAAAGAAGTATTAATGCAAGTGTCTTAGCCCTTGTGCTCCATCAGGAGCTGGGGACAGCTCCTCTACAGCAATGGCTCATTTGGGCCCTGATATGGTAAATCTCATGGAGTATCATAGCGGGCCTATTTGTTCATGAGACTCCCGAGTGGCCATTGAGACTGTGTGATGCGACAGTAGCTACGGTTGGTCGCACTCGAGACAGCAGACAGAACATGGGGAAAAAAAAAGATAATAAGTGGAATGTCAGCAGGCTTATAAGATTGTAACGATGCACTTCTGTAGCGTCTGGCGATGCAATCGTCAATCCGAATACTCTGGTAACTGAAAAGAAGTTTACTGAAAGTAATCTTTTTGCCATTGGGTTGCGTTCTACAAACAAATACCATTACAGACCAGTCTGCTTTGGATAGATCATTATTGTACGGGTGGCTATACTCGGCGCAAAATTGTTTTCTAGCTAACGTGAGATCAGCCACTATCATCTCCGCTACCTATCATATCAGCCACAAGTTGTTCCGTCAACCGAAATAAGTGACCATTTTTTATCAGCGCACATCAATAGCATTCCTCAGTCAGAGCAGTCCTCTCATTGTCGCTCACTGCCATATCAGCCACTTTGTGTTCCAGCAACCGTACTAAGGTAACATTTTATAACAGCTAACATGCATATCATTCAGTATAATTACATGCAAATTTATCATTTTATGCTCCATATTTCAGGTAAACAGAGCAAAAT
>SDVV010007729.1:0-17602 GCA_016164225.1 Gammarus roeselii | reverse complement strand
CACGCATATATTGTATTCAATGCTCGCGTTCAACACTGATCACCCTTCTTAGGTTATAACTGACATTTAATGTTGCTTCTTTAAGACAATAACGCTGATAAACTCAGAGCAACGGTGAGAATAATTTCTATTGTCCGCCACGGTTCTCTCACTGGATGGGAAGTAAATACGAACACGCGTTCAAAATCGTGATTTGTTTTCCTTCGTTTAAGGTGCCCACAAAACGCATGTTTGTATTGTACCAGTGCATGATTGAAGTGGAGAGACAATACGTGGACAGCATTTAATCTCATAAAAATTCATTATCACTTTTTTATAGACGGATTCTTTATTTAATTCAAATGCAAGAACCTACAACTTTCCCACGCTCATCAAAAAATGCATAAGCTTCCCCAACTCGCGATAGCACAACTTTTTCACTATTCTTCCGTAGTAATTATTCCCGACAGATAAAAACTTGAGCTCTAAGTTAGAGCAGCCTAATCTTGAAAACTTGACACTTTTGCAGCATTAAAACTACGGGAATGATATTATCTTAATAAGGTAGAGCTGTATAATCCAGGCTAGGATGTGCAGCCAGCAATGCTGATCTTTATTATATTTCGTTTTAGAGTTTTTATTTAATAATACGTTTATGGATGCATTAGGCGCATTTTCAGATTCGATATTGCCATTAAAAACGCTGGCTCGACGATCACTAAACACTCGGATTGGCTCACACTGATCTCACCGGTCGCTGTGATTGCCATTATTGCCATCAAAGACGCTGGCTCGTCAGCCACTAAACACTCGGATTGGCTCACACTGATCTCACCGGTCGCTGTGATTGCCATTATTACCATCAAAGACGCTGGCTCGTCAGCCACTAAACACTCGGATTGGCTCACACTGACCTCACCGGTCGCGGTGATTGAGCAGCTCATCACAATATTAGCTGATTAACACATAGCAAGAAAAGCTATGATACTGGCATGTTATGCATGAAGATTTGACGCACTGAGCTTCATGTAATACCGGCGAAGGAAGTGGCAATATATGAGGGCAAGGGAAAAACAACAACGACAGCAGAGTTGTCGTTTTGACTTCCAACGTTTACTAAACTCACACTAAACTCAAACTTTCATGAGAGAAGTTTCGTTATTTTTTCAGAAAGTTTTCGAACAAGCAATTTTTTTTCAATTTTAAATCAACTCAAGTGAGTAGACGTTAAGATCTTTTGAAGCATCTGCGGCCTCGAGCGAGGATGGTTTCTTTCTTTGACTCGCACTGAGCATTTGATGTACGACGATGAACACCTTGCACTATGTCTATCAGCTATTGCAAGAGACAATAAAGTATTAATCACTGTTCAACTTTGTAATTTTTAATTTCCTGAATGTCCTCAGTGATTTGATGTCATGAAGTTCGAATGCAACTCGATATTTCTAATGTATAAACATTACTATAAAAAGCCCCACGATACAGAAAAAAATGAAATCATCATCTTTTTCAGATTATCAGGAAAAAAAAATATTATTCATACTTTTAATCCTAATTTGTAATTCGATTTCGATATGGGAATACTATTGTGATACTAACTCACTGGCGACTCTAATGTTTGGATCGTCACAGGAACAATAATTCACCTACTGTTTCCAACTGATGATAACACGCTCGAGGGTACAAAATGATGGTCATTGTCTCGCTATGGTAACATTGCATGACCTTGTTTCAGCGTGATCTCTTTAGCAACAAGCAGTTAGCATTTGTGTTTCCTTGGGTCTTGCATCAATGTTACTTGAATGTATCTTATATGCGGCTAATCACGGGATAGTAGGAATAATAAAACACGAACGGCGATTTCTAACTTCTGGGTATGATCACTAGAACATTCATTTCCATGCAATCGTAACGGTCTCTCATCACAAATTCTATGGGAACTATATTCAATGACTATTTCAAAAATTTGTTATCGAATAACCTAAAATTCCTAATTTGTCAGGTCCAGTTGAAATTAATTTCACCGTGTTCTAAACTACAATAAAAAACAATATTATTTCTGTGTTACAAAGTCTGTGGTCTTCATGAATGTGTTCAGATTGTTTCTCAGTTCATTGCGAGAACAGAAGACTGTATTCCGTTCCATGACATTTGTTTCTGAAGGGTTCCCCCTCAATCCCTGATGTACCGAGCATTTGTTCATTTTCAATACGGAGATCAATGCCTTCTTTCCTGCGCAGGTCGTAACTCTCACAAACGATGATAATCCCTCGTTCAGGCTGCCAATGGGTGGGTCTACACTGAACCAGGTGAAGTTACTTGAAAGAAAGCTCTGATTGATTGCAATGTTATCTTGCTTTGTCTTTGTCGGTCATCTATCGCTGGTCATGGTGATGTTTAAGCACGACTGCTAAAGTTCGTATTCACTAGGGCAATGTCTGTTCTAGACTGCCAAGGAACGCCCCTAACAGGGATATGTCGGCCGAAGTCTTCCAGAAACCGCAGTTCACAGAAGTAATGCCCGTTAATGACTGTCAAGGTCCGTAGATTATTGGGATAATGATTGTCAAGGAGGTGCCATTTCTCGTAGATCCCTGTGATTAGGTCCGCTCAAAATTGTCATGGACAGCAGTTCCCTGTGATAACGCCTGTCTCATGATTGCCAAGGACCGTAATCCACTGTGATAATGTCTTTCCAAGATTGCCAAGATACGTAGTTTACTGAGAAAATGTCCGCTCGAGATTGTCAAGAATCGTAGTTCCCTATGATGACGCCTGCTCATGATTGCTAAGGATCGCAGTTCACTCTGATAATGTCTTTCAAACTTTGTCAAGGTTCGTAGTTCACTGTAATAACGCCTGCTCATGATTGCCAAAGATCGTAGTTTACTGTGATAATGTCTTTCCAAGTCTGCCAAGAGTCATAACTCACTTCAATTATGTCTGCTTGAGACCACTTGGGATCGAAGTTCACAGTGATGATAGCGGCGACCTTGGCTGCCGAAGAGAGCCAATGGTGACCTAGGTCGGTGGCCCAGGGCCTAATTGGCTCTGACTCGGTGTCTGGAAGTGATAAAGCTTGGCCCCCATCAGCAGGATGGACCCGTTATGTCGGCCGAATGATTGGTTTCTTAAGACGTGACGGGGAGGCCAATATTAGCATGACAGGGACTAACGCTAGAAGTTACCCCGTAAGAGGGCTAATACAGAGAGGGTTTATTCAAATGTTACGGGGAAACTTTCGGGCTGCCTCCTTTACAACAGCGTGGTGATAGGGTAGAAAAGTACCCACGGTTTTGTAGTTTCATTCGAAAGTAGATTAAAATTCAGATAATTATGCAAATTGTGAAGAAAAAAGGCTATAATACTGTAAATACATGTATGGGATCGGCGGAGCTTCTGACCGTGCTCTCCAGGATAATTTATTGTAAGGGTATTGGACAAAGTGGTAGGGATTAGGTCTCTAAGAATGGAAAGAGACGCGATTGGAAGCACAGAGTAAATTATTGTGAGTATGTAATTACTAAGGGTGTCGTTTTTTCGAAGAAAGGAACTACTATGTCTCAGCAATTATTTGTCCTCATATTTTTTCTTATGATGTACAAAACTGTTAGATTTGTTGCATCGGGCCTTTGTAATTTGGAAGTAATACCGGCAGAGTGACTGATTTGTGATTTGTCATAATACAACGGATCTATCCACCAAGATAAGTTGACAAAAATATATCTCGAACGAGATCTTCTCTACGAAATTTATAAATAAAAACTAGGGAAATTGATTTACATTCTTATCGAAGAGTCACTTCTTCGAGATAACACTTGTTGGTGGAGTGACCTTAACCCTAATTGATATTAAAAAAAAATCAGAGCAGCAGTTCTTCCGACTTTTACATGCCGAGTTGAACAGACGATAATCAATTTTCCCATCCATCTTTTCGCCACTAGCCATTTACTCGGTCGACGATCTTTTTTGCGCTGCCCGCATTCTTCAGCTTCTCATGGAAGTCTATGGGAGTCACCGAACAATTCAAGTTGACCAAGTGAGTAGCTTGACATAATAAAATGTATTATTTACACCGTTGTACAGAGGTTTTCAGATGGAGGGTGTCTGAGTCGATTTTTTTCTGGCTCAGACTTTTGTACGGACAAAGTGTAGAATATCAGCATGCTGATAAAGAAGTGTAGGTACGAGGCATTCAAATCAGCCACTCGTTTGACTTTCATTTGAGGAATATATCTGCTCTGCCTTATACCTCCTCATTCGGGAATAATGGAAGCCTTGTTCATCCTTCCCAGCCCCTGTAAATTTGAACTCTAACGAGATGACTCGTTCAAAATTTCAATTCATCAGATAAATTATTGGTGTTCTCATCTTTTAATATTAAATCATTGTGCAACAATTCCTTTGCAATATATTGAAATATATTTACATTCGAAGGGTTCCCTTCTGGAAAATATATTCAGCGGGATCTATTTTTTTTATTCCATAAACAAATCCTACATCTAAAGGTAATCAATGGCAACATCGTATTGGGTAGGTGCAGATACATATACAGTCACTCGGCCGGACCCCGTTGAAAAAGAAGGTGGCCGACTGCAAGGAGCACCTCATTCACATTTCATGCACTCACACGCAATCAAACGTTGCCCTTGTCGTCGAAGGTTCCGGTCTGAAGACCCCGAAACGCACACTTCGGGTTAGGAATGTTGTCCGAATAAACAGCTTCAGCTGGTTTACTTGTGCTACGACACAGTAACCGGGCATTCTCCCACTCACGACCAACGCGTTTTTCTCTGAGACCCCGAAAGCACATCATAGCTGCGCCAATAGACATTAATTTTCAACTATACTCTACAAATTGTTATCCATTAGATACTCTCGCTACCCCCACACTTATGTCTCTCCTTCCTAACGCCTGTTTCTCGCCATCCATCCACCGAAACCTCGGTCTACCTTTAGGACAACGTCTACTCACCTCCACTTAATCACCCTTTTCACCAAACTCCCTTCACCCATCCTCAAAATTGTGCCCGAACCATCTCAGAACACGTGAATCCACTCCGTCTGCTAACTTCCGCACCTTTCCCGTTTATATTCTAGTAACGTCAATAATGAGCATATCTCTGAGCGTCCCTCCGGGCATGTGCCTCAAGCTATCCTATCTTTTAACCTTTTCCTCTCAACTGCTCTCGCCCCCCAAGTATCAGACTTGCAGAGAACAGTTGAGATAACGTCCCCTTCATACAACCCTTTCTTTGCTTTCTTCTCCAACGTCCTATTGCTAATTACACCTGCAGTGCACCCAACACTTACACCCTTCCTACACTCGTGATTTCACTCCAGTTTCCCCTAGTTCAGTCTTTTCCACATGACAGCTCGGGTACTTAAATCAATAAACTTCCGCAGTAACTCTGTATTTAACAGGTAACCATATTTTCTCTCATCGACTTTCCTTGAACATCTCAATATATTATTTTTGCCCACATTAGCTCGCCATTACATTACTTTTGCCCACGACTTCGCTCATTTGCTCTCAAAAGCACTGAACCTTGACCCATTATATTGGTGTTCACCTCCCTAACCATTTATTCTATGATTATATTGAACAGCCAGGGACACATAACGCAACCTTGTCTTAGTCCCATTATTCCTGTGAAGTGAGCACTCACCTCGCTCCCCACTCCGACACATGCTCGGCTGCCAACATGGTAACTCTGAACCGTTTCCAAACAGATTTCCGCCCACCCCATACGACCGCAACACTCTCCATAGCACTTCTTTTTCGCACCTGTCGTACGCCTTTCCAGATCCACAAAAGCCCAGAACACATATCCTATCCCTTTGAGGAGTACTTCTCACAGACTTTCCTCACTGCAAAAATCTGATGCACACACCCTCTACCACTCTTGAAATCACAATGCCTCACCAATTGTACCATCCGTACTGTCTCTAACCTAATCTAATCTCTCCAGGACAACCTTTCCACAACAAATAACAATCTGATACCTCTCGAGTTGCAACATTCATAAATTTATCTCTCCTGCTATTATTTAGTGGAACAACGCCAGAACGTTTATCAATTGGCACAGAAAAACTAAATTCAGTAGCCTAACCAGCTCTTCGTTTATTGTTACTTCACCCCTCTTCAGCCACTCAGTCGCAATGCCGTCCAAACCAGGGTATTTCCCTGCCTATATCGCTTCTACCGCATCTGCAACTCTTTCTTAGTAATGTCCACAACAAGTCTCCAATAACAAGCATACGTGCTACACCACCCACAGCAACATTGACAGTCTATCAGACATCCCAAGATTCAATCATTCATCAAAATACTCGGCCCACCACTTTCGTGCATCACTTCTTTCCAACAACAATCGGGCGTTTCATCTCTCACCACCTCCTCCTTTCCGGTCCATCCTTTCTCACCTCTCCACCTCTTCCCTGAATATCTTTTGCTTCTCCTCAAAATTCTAGCACAACCGTTTATTCCTACTGGCATCAGAGTCCCTCTTTGCTCTCTCTCCCCACCACCCGCTTCACCTCTTTTATCTTCTCTCTATAGTTGCCATAGGCCACCATCGACCTCACTTGCAACCACAACTAAAAAGATCTTCACTTTTGCCGCACCGTCAGATTTGACCTCTTCATTCCACCACTCGGAGCTCTTCCTTCTGCACATCGCACACCATACACATTTTTCGCCCATCTCAACAACGCATCACTGAACGTCTCCAATTCTTCGTCAACATTTCGCAGCGGGTAATGGTTCCTATACGATGTTAAATGGGGCAGAGATGTGGAGAATTGGAGCGGCTGAGAGAAGCAATGAGTGTTATAGAGAGGAGGGTTTTGAGCATTGCAGGAGAGAGGCGTGGAACAATATACACGGTACTTAGGAAGATTTAGCCTATGCCTACTTAAATTAATGCACTTCCTACCCCTACCCATATTTACAAAATGAAAACATTTCGCTGTAATGTTATCTATTTATTAGACGCATAAAATGTGTAAATTCCCTTAGTCAGAGCAAAAATTTATTGATTAAAAAAAATTATACTGTACTACAGACGAACTGAAAAATCTATTTGATCTGAAACTATGTCATTCAAAGCAAGAAAACTGGGTAAGAACTTCACACTTGGAATTTAACATTGAGCTTATTTGAACTTAAATATTCACAATTCGACATGCGACGCTTGTCAGAATCTCAGTAATTCGAGCTAGTGGTAAAATAATGTGACGTTCAATGTCATGCATCTGTTGTGATATTATATGTGTTACATCACGTTAGCCGATTACAAAGAACATTTACAGCATAGTCGAAACACTCATTGCTACTCCATGAGAGACTAATATTTTTTCTTGCTTCGGCTACATGGCAGTGACCAAAACTGTATTGCCAAGTTACAGGTCATATTTAGTTTCATAATCAAGGAAACTATTAAATTAAGAGCTCTCACGACCGAATTGATTATTACTTCACATTCAAAGCGTTCGTATCAATAAATAGTCTTCGATACCCCGAGTTCCATTTTCCCACTCCTCGATCAAAAGTTCCTTTCAACGCCGACTTATGTCATGAGAAGCGCCTCTCGGGACATAGCATCTTCGAGCCATGCTCTGTTTCAATCGGTTCAAGCCTTTTTACTGGCAATGCTAGGAAACGTTTCAGCTGTTGAGCCTTGACGGTATCAAATTGAAATCGGCCTGTGACGACCGAGTGAGCAGCCGTAAAGCCGTCTGCGAGCAACAGCTGCACTCGTAAACCGACCACTGAACACCTGTAGCACTTATTGGTAAGAGGAACCCAGAACAGCTGTAGCTCCTATTGGTAAGGGGGCTCCTGAACGGTTGTAGCTCTTGTCGGTAATGTGACACTGAAAGGTACTTCTACCCCCAAGGCATGGTAAGGTTGCCTCCAATATGTGGAGGGCCCCAGCGAATAGGTAGAAAAACAATTTGGTGACGGATCCTTCAGACGTTCAAAAAAAAAACGTTCTATTGTGAGCGCCTAATATTGCTGAGTGTTCTGTTCGGACATGACTGAGCCTTCCACTGCTGCAGCAAACAGACGCGCCTTCGCAAATCATCTCCTCTGAAATCATGTCTCCATAACTTACTTGCATCCGACTCATTGGGTATCAAAGAATGTTAGTGTGTGTGTGGGCCTATGTAAGTTGGAGAGCTCATACACATATAGTATGGTGTTATTGTATCACCCTACTGTAAGTTTACACATAAGTGTACACACATTTAAAATACATATGATGATAAGTCGAGGCCTTATAAGTAGAGTATATAACGACGAAACGCGGATGTGAAGGAATTAGTTAGGGATAAAAGAGGCGTTCGGGGTAGGACGCGATGCATGCACCTTGACTCAACCGGTCCGTACGGGGGTCAGCGCAGAAATGGGGTGGGCGGAAGCAGAGGGTACCGGAACTGGTTTGATGCCCGAGTCAGCTAACGGACGGAGGGAGGGGGGGGCCGGAAGGGGGGATAGAAGGGGGAACAGCGGGATGGAAACAAGCTTGCGGCCTTGATTGGCAAGGTTAATGTTATGAACATTTTAATTTGTACTGTATTTTGATTTATATTATATTTATATATACGTTTTCTTCTTTTGATGGTTGTAGTGGAGTTTAATTGGACACTAACTGTTGCTCGTTACATATATTTATTCGGATCTGGTAGGATTAGTGTAATTCCAAATTTCTGGTGGGGGCGGGGCGTAGGGATCCCCTAGGCAAACAGTTGGATGTGCTCCTGGAAGATTATGTGAGTTTGCTCCTACCTGTTCCTTGTCTTATAAATTTGTTCCCGTGTCACGTTTGCTACGTTGTGAGTGTATAGATCGGTATATATTTATGTATGAATTATATTTCTATATTTATTATGTGAACATAAACGTGTGTTTTCTTACCTAGTTGTGGTATATATGACTCATTCAATGATTGATTGGTGGGTTGGTAGCAGTGCGGGCTTGGGAAATTTTTATATGTTCTGTTCATTTATCACTATATATTTTTTATAGGATCAGTATGGTAGGTATGTCTTATAACTCAATTTGCAGCCTTAGTGTGTGAATGTCCCTGTTTGTACCTGCCTGAAGGTAGGATTGCAGGCAAGATTCTGTGTTTCGCATCTATTTATTTCATATGTATATACTACCTATAGGATTAGGATGGATTATTAGTATGATTATTGGCGACTTTAGGTATGTATTGTGGGATGATGCAGCACCTACGGTCGAGAATCTATCTACCCCATATGCATTACCCAGTTTTGAAACAGTTATATCAGTATTCCATTGACGCGTTTTTCCAATAGCGAAAATACCTGAACGATATGGATTTACTGTAAGTTAAAATATTATGTTATATATACTTAGTAATGATCGATTGATTTATGTTGAATTTTTAGTGTTTCAGATTTTCGATCAGTTATCTCATACAGTTTTAGGCATTTTAGGGTATTTTAGGCTTGAAGTATCCATTAGGCAAGCTATTTCAGGCATAATAGGTTGGTTGTTGCAACATTGTGGTAGTTTTATATGAATATATGACACATCTGTTACGATTAAACCGTGGTTACTTTAGTCAAAGAGATGTTAATTCAACCCTGTTCTGGACTGATGTTGAGGCTAATTTCATTAGATTTTGTATGTACTATACCGTATTTACTATAGGTTTCAGTTGTGTCGCCTGCATGTCTTGGTATCTTATACACATTTCATGTTTGTTTGGTTACATGCTAGTTCATTCTCATTCATCACGTTTTTAATGTATGTTTTGGGTATGGTAGAGAATTAATCTTCTTGCTTTGTTTCATCTCGTGAGTTTAGTATAGGTCTTTCAGTTTTGTAGCTTCTCTGTTGAACTTTTATCTTCAATGCAATCTGTTGGTTATTTATACAATTTAGGATATATTACGTTTTTGTCTACAGTATAAAACATTATTTCAGGTCTAATTTAGTTACATTTTGTTCATTTATAGTGATTTATATATCGTCTTTCATCCTGTTACAATATTTGACGTAGTTATTATAGATATAGAACAGACGATTCGTTACAAATTTGGTCTTGCTGTTAGGGTATTGTATATTTATTGTACGATCATTCTTCAATATTTATAAAGAGTTAGAGAGACCCCTAGGCAAAAGCTCATTCTGTTTATGCTTGTTTGTGTAAATGGACCGATTTATTAGGATGGATACCATAATGTTGAACAATTTTTATGTGAATGATAGCAGAGTAGAGAATCTTATTTAGCTATTTTATATATGTTCCTGATGTTATGTTTTCTTTTCCAAGAGAATCATAGGATTGTATGTTCAAGAGGTGTATGTCCATACTGCATCTTTGTGGAATTTCTGTCATTGATCCCTAGCAAATGTGTAGTTTAACGTTTAGATGATAATTTCTGGATGGATGGGTCCTAGTGTAGAGGTGGTTTATACTCTTTGGTTGTCATTTTTACAGTTCATCCATGTTCAACGGGATGTTCAGAGACGATGGGTTAACAGATGCGAGGTACGTCTGTGGCATCGTATCATGACTGTAAGTTACCTCTAAATTTGTTATATGTCAGTGGTAGATTGCTGAGAAGTGACCTAGTAAAGCATAGAGTTCATTTTCATGGCACAGGAGGCTTGGATTTGTACTCCCAGAGGCATAGCATCAATTAGGTCTAGGAATTTATTATAGATTTGAATGGTATGATAGTATATAATAACATTTTTCACATTAACTCTGCGTTAAATGCCTGTTATTTTCGGGATGGATGTTATGTTAGTATACAATCTTAGTCATGAACCAGATCATATCAGATTTTGGAGTAGGCTTCACCATCTGAGTTCGGTAGGATGCACCGTATATAATAGTTAATCGTTCTTGCTTAGGGTAGAGTAGAAAATCTTATTAAGCTATTTTTTTAAATGTTGGTGTAGATTTTTGATTTGATATCATAGGAATGTATCTGTATTCGATATAAATTTGCCTATTTTCATGGGATGTTGGGTAAGAAAATTCACTTATTTGGATGAAATGATTAAAAAATTTGGTGTGTTCTCCCTCCTGACAATGGATTTGGGTCCGGTTCCATATTACCTTGGAGATTTATTTTACCGTATTGTGTTGAATGTTAGTGTTGAAATTCTTCAATATTTGAATGTACATCTCAATTATGTTATCCAATCGCAGGTCTTTGCTACATACTTATTCCCGCAAGTCTTACTTTTATATATGTTTGTATTTGTTCGCAGTTTAACCACTTAGAAGTTTTTGATTAATTCAGGCTTTTGTCATGAGACTGCGTTCCCATTCAGAATATTTGACTTTTTCGACCATTCACCAGATCCACTTCAACATTTTTCACTGAAGGTCTGTAATGATGGTCATAATCCTAACTCATACTAACCTAAAATTACCAAGTATTGCATATTATTCCCCGTTTCATACTTATGTTAGGTATTTTTCTTCATTGATTTAACCTTGATCCTTATCAAATCTAACCACTTAATCCCTATAGGTTTACCAATCTTTAGCAGATTGTGTGCCTACATTTATATATATATTTTTTCACTTCGCTTGTTACAAGTCCAGTAATATCGACCAGTCTCGAGTAATGTTAGGTCATTGCTCGTTCGTGGATTTAGGTGTTCAAAACGTTTATGTAAGCATACCCCATACGCCAGTGAGTGTTACGAATGTTAAAGCGTAGCAAGATTTATGTACGGTTTTACTGTTGGATAATTTTTTTTTTGTAGTGTTGGACGTTTTGCTCCTACCATTTTCGTCTATTATATCGAATATTGGATAAATTCACTTCAACCATTTTTCATACAGATCTGCATTGTAAGGTCCGCAATCTACAAGATCTAGGATATAAACCATGTCTAAGGTACATACAGTAATTAGCGAAATATATATCAATGTACGATAACATAGATCAAATATTGATGAATGCAAAATGGGTTACCATACAATGACGAATACATTAATACCTAGGCAACTTCACCTATTCTATCCAATAGTTATGTATTTTTAATCAAGTTGGATGCTTATGTATGATATTGATATGTATGAATCTCTCCACTAGGGCTGTATATTTTTCATATCAAAAGCAGTTGAATACATTTTTCTCCAATTTAATCCATCAAAAAAACTTCTGCAGATGTTTGGATTCCAGAATTTATCGATAGCTCTGTTACATGTTCGGATGAGACTCAGCAGGTAGAATCCAAGAGAACTAATTCACTTCAATCTGTTACATTTTTTAATGTGTGTCAGTTATACGCGATGTTAGGTTCAAAGATCTAGTCGTTCTAACCAATAATTCTATATTTTTATTCAAATTTGATGGAAATGTATGATATTTAGTCATTATTTTGTGCGATGTACATATCAAATCCCTCCCACACGGCTCTGTTTTTCGTAATTTTTCTTTTAATGTCACACACCAGGTACACACATTCACGCTTTGTACGCATATATCCAGGACCGGGGCACGGTATAATGACGTCGTATACAGGGATAGTTACCGATACAATGTAGACACACACACACACACATACATACACACACATTTTGATTGCATGTACAGGATCGGTTAACATCTGGGGCAATTCAACTCAGATATATGTTTTTTTCCATTGGAACAAAATCCCTTGTTATTGTTACAAGATATTCAGTGTGGACCACCTTCACGTCATGATAGGTGAAAAGAATTATGCATCTTAACATATCCTATCCTTTTCTAACCAGGAATTATATAGTATCGATCGAGTTTTACTGCATAAATTTGTTACTTTCTTGTTATCGATCCTCTCCACTTGGCTCTACATTTTGATCCAGCCTATTCACACCCATCGAAACCTAACATAACCTAACTTTATGTAAGGTGTTCAGTCATTGCTATATACATATGGAGCCCTCCAAACGACTTTAAATAATACTTTAACATATGTGCTATTTATTTTGGTGTCACTCTCATCCCATATAAGTTATCAGAGAAGACCCATTTTCAATCTTAGATGGTTTGAATGTTACGGGTAACTCATATTATTTTTGATTTTGTCACAATTCTACGTCACTTTAACATACTGTATTATTCACATCCATCATAACCTGACCTGACTTTACGTACGGTATTCAGTCATTGATATATACATATGAACCCCTCCATAAAACTCTAAATATCACTCTAACATACATGTTATTTATTTCGTTGTCACTCTCGAGTCATAAATGTTACCAGAGAATCCCCCATTTTCAATCTTGGATGGATTGAATGCTACATATATTTCAAATTTGTATCCAGTTTCATACAAACGGACACATAGTCTCACACCCTGTTATTCTTAATTTACTTCAATATCTCCTCTTAACTCCACAACCTTTGACAACTTGCATCTCTGATTTTTTTCCTTTTCCTCTTGCCTATATATTTTTTTTCTTAACTTTATCGATGACTTCGTTTCAAGATCTGATCGGACGCTGATTTATATCATACCATTCTGTAACACATCTAGATCATTTACCTAGAGCTAGGTTTTCTGTCATCATGTCAACCCTTGAAACAAATTTTTTCCACTGATTTTCGAAGATTCGATATTACCTCCGACTGTCATGATGCACACAATTCATTACTTATCCTTCGAGTTTATGATAATATAAACATTTCATTGGGAACATACATAGTTTTTATTAGTATTTGTTAGCATTATTTACAGACCTTTCTGCCATCATCAAAATCATGTACCTGGTTTTTGGATATTTGAACAGCATTGTTCGTCATCCAACACTACTTTTCATCACTATATTTCAGTATACTCTCAAAATCCATCTTTCACTCCATCATATCTTTGATGCGGATTCCGACGGCTATTCCGTTCCCGTGTGTCAATAAATGTATTACTTCTTCTTCTTGAACTTAATTATTCGAATCTTTTCCAATTCAAAGTCATTCTGAGATTCATCATTGAGAAATTTTATATACGTTCCACTTTCTCTTTTGTTCTTAGGTATAATCTGGTGTCCACTACCTCAGCTGTATACAATCATGATGAAGATTTTACCCTTGGAACATATAAATTATCCAGATATGCTTCTCTTATCCCCTCCCCCTCCTAAACTTACTAACATACGAATGTAACACGTCCACATTAGTTTCACAAAGCAGACTTTCTTTTCCCCTGCAAACATTTATGAATGATATCTCCCTCTCTTTTGATTCTTGTTTGTCCATTCTGAGAAAACTGTTATTTTCCACACTTGTCAATATTTATTTGAACCGACTCATATCATCTTCGGAAATTTCTTCTTCCAGCACTTGTAAACAAAATTTTGAGATATGGATGTTCATTTTCTGTTTATTCAATGACGAAACGTATGTCTCAGCTTGTTCTCAACGTATCACTGACTCCATTTTGATTACTAGCTAGCTATTATAAGTTGATTACATGTGGTTTTTCGCAGAACATTTAGCCTAACATTCCTCACCTAGGTCATCAACTGTGTATATGTATAGGGCTGAGTACGTATGTGAATGTGATTATTCAAGCGTATGTACGTGTTACATGAGTTAAAAATACATAACACAAATTTAATATTCAAAATTTCAATGCAATTTCAAATTTTCGGGGGATGTCACCTTACTTAAATAGCCAAGTTATCACTGCAAAATACAGACTTGGCTCTGTAATCCCTCGAAAATTTAAAATTTCATTGAAATTTTGAATATTGAATTTGTGTTATATATTTTTAACCCATGTAACACGTATATACGCTTGAATAATCACATTCACATACGTACTCAGCCCTATGCATATACACAGTTGATGACATAGGTGAGAAATGTTAGGCCAAATGTTATGCGAAAAAACACATGTAATCAACTTATAATAGCTAGCTGGTAATCAAAATGGAGTCAGTGATACGTTGAAAACAAGCGGAGACATACGTTTCGTCATAGAATAAACAGAAAATGAACATTCATAACTCAAAATTTTGTTTACAAGTGCTGGAAGAAGAAATCTCCGTAGATGATATGAATCGGTTTGAATAAATATTGACAAGTGTGGAAAATAACTGTTATCTCAGAATGGACAAACCAGAGTCAAAAGAGTGGGAAATATCATTCATAAATGTATGCAGGAAAAAAGGAAGTCTGCTTTGTGAAACTAATGTGGACGTGTTACATTCGTATGTGAGTAAGTTTTGGAGGGGGGGGGATAAGAGAAGCATATCTCGATAATTTATATGATCCAAGGGTAAAATCTTCATCATGATTGTAATACAGCTGAGGTAGTGGACACCAGATTATACCTAAGAACATAAGAGAAAGTGGAACGTATGCAAAATTTCTCAATAATGAATCTCAGAATGAATTTGAATTGGAAAAGATTCGAATAATTAAGTTCAAGAAGAAGAAGTAATCCATTTATTGACACACGGGAACGGAATAGCCTAATCCGCATCACAGATATGATGAAGTATAAGATGGATTTTGGGAGTATACTGAAATATAGTGATGAAAAGTAGTGTTGGATGACGAACAATGCTGTTTAAATAACAAAAAACCAGGTATATGATATTGATAACGGCAGAAAGGTCTGTAAATAATGCTAATAAATACTGATAAAAACTATGCATGTTCTCAATGAAATGTTTATATTATCCTAAACTCGTAGGATAAGTAATGAATTGTGTACATCGTGACAGTCGGAGGTAACATCGAATCTTCGAAAATCAGTAGAAAAAAATTGTTTCAAGGGTTGAAATGATGCCAGAAAACCTAAGTCGAGGTAAATGATCTAGATGTGTTACAGAATGGTATGATATAAATCAGCGTTTTATCAGATCTTGAAACGAAGTCATCGTTAGGGATAAGAAAAATATAGGCAAGAAAAAAATGAAAATTCAGATGTGCAAGTTGTCAAAGGTTGTAGAGTTAAGCGGAGATATTGAAGTAAATTAAGAAAAACATGGTGTGAGACTATGTGTCCATTTGTATGAAACTGGATACAAATTTGAAATATATGTAGCATTCATTCCATCCAAGTATGAAAATGGGGTATTCTCTGGTAACATATATGACTCGGGAGTGACAACGAAATGAATAACATGTATGTTAGAGTGATATTTAGAGTTTTATGGAGGGGTTCATATATATATATCAATGACTGGATACCGTACGTAAGGTCAGGTCAGGTTATGATGGGTGTGAATAATATGTTAAAGTGACGTAGAATTGTGACAAAATCAAAAATAATATGAGTTACCCGTAACATTCAAACCATCTAAGATTGAAAATGGGTCTACTCTGATAACTTATATGGGATGAGAGTGACAACAAAATAAATAGCACATATGTTAAAGTATTATTTAGAGTCATTTGGAGGGCTTCATATGTATATAGCAATGACGGAACACCATACATAAAGTTAGGTTATGTTAGGTTTCGATGGGTGTGAATAGGCTAGATCAAAAAGTAGAGCCCAGTGGAGAGGATCGATAACAAAAAAGTAACAAATTTATGCAGTAAAACTCTATCGATACTATATAATTCCTGGATAGAAAAGGATAGGATAGCTTAAGATGCTTAGTTCTTTTCACCTATCATGACTTGACGGTGGTCCACAATAAATATCTTGTAACAATAACAAGGGATTTTGTTCCAATGGAAAAAAAACATATATCTGAGTTAAAGTGCCCCAGATGTTAACCGATCCTGTATATGCAATCAAAATGTGTGTGTGTATGTGAGTGTGTGTGTGTGTGTTTACATTGTATCGGTAACTATCCCTGTATACGACGTCATTATACCGTGCCCCGGTCCTGGATATATGCGTACAAAGCGTGAATGTGTGTACCTGGTGTGTGACATTAGAAGAAAAATTACGAAAAATAGAGCCGTGTGGGAGGGATTTGATATGTACATCGCACAAAATAATGACTAAATATCATACATTTCCATCAAACTTGAATGAAAATAAATAATTATTGGTTAGAATGACTAGATCTTTGAACCTAACATCGCGTATAGCTGACCCACATTAAAAAATGTAACAGATTGAAGTGAATTAGTTCTCTTGGATCCTACCTGCTGAGTCTCATCCGAACATGTAACAGAGCTTTCGATAAATTCTGGAACCCAAACATCTACAGAAGGTATTTTGCTGGATTAAATTGGAAAAAAAATGTATGCAACTGCTTTTGATATGAAAAATATACAGCCCTAGTGGAGAGAATCATACATATCAATATCATACATAAGCATCCAACTTGATTAAAAATACATAACTATTGGATAGAATAGGTTAAGTTGCCTAGGTAGTAATGTATTCGTCATTGTATGGTAACCCATTTTGCATTCATCAATATTTGATCTATGTTATCGTGCATTGATATATATTTCACTGATTATGTACCTTAGACATGGTTTATATCCTAGATCTTGTGGATTGCGGACCTTACAATGCAGATCTGTATGAAAAATTGTTTGAGTGAATTTATTCAATATTCGATATAATAGACGAAAATGGTAGGAGCAAAACGTCCAACACTACAAAAAAATCATAATCCAACAGTAAAACCGTACATAAATCTTGCTAACGCTTTAA
>SDVV010007728.1:0-17603 GCA_016164225.1 Gammarus roeselii | reverse complement strand
ATACATAGGCATGGATCAAGATAGGGTGCTACTCTGACCTCAAGAATGCTATCATATTAGCATAATACCAATTTGAAAATTCTATTATAGCCTTTGGCAGAGGAATTCCACATAGCTAGCTGCAACTGTGCCTTTGAATACAGTTGAAATCTTGCATCCAGGTATTTACAGGAGTAGCTGGCTGCAGAAATCTGCAACTGTATTTATTAGTCTGCTTTACACTGGGGATAGCACATATTAAACAATGTTTTTCTCACCTGTCTTCTGTGGGGCAAAGTCCAAGGAAAGCCTTGTTACCTACGTTGCACTGGCCAAGGTAAATCTAGGTACACACTATCTATACGTATATCCTGCAACAGAAAATATTTAGTTTCGACTGGTGTCTTTCTTTGCCTCTGTGGTCACAGTCTCTTTTCCAACTAGTAGTTTACCATTTAGAACCTCCTCGCCCGTGTATGTATGCAGGTATATAATAAATTAACTGCGACGAGAACTATGTTCTTGTCCCTGTCTACGGAGACTTCAGAAAAAACCCGCTCAGCTCTATTGTCCGGGAGGCGTTGTTACCATATTTGTGTCAAGGTACTCATCTGAATCATTTATTCCTTCTGATGTATATTCCATGGCTTTTTGTGCGTGGGTATACTTGTTTATTTCCCCAAAATAAATATTTGTTGCACTGCGATTATGGTTGGAAGTGTAGAGGTCCTTTAATGACCCTACATTATCCTAATAGCACTAAACGCATTATACGTGCATCACAAGCACTATTACGACTAAGCAATCGCATCTTTTGATCTCATTGTTGCATATCTCTGTAAGTAGCAACAACATTTCCGTTCAGCTAGTACAAACAGCTTCCAACTATAATGGCAGTGCAACAAATATTTATTTTGGCTAAATAAATTTGTATACCCACGCACTAAAAGCCACGGAACATGTATCAGATGGAATAAATGATTCAGTGAAATATTTTTTTAACAAAAATTCAGAGAAATATTTTTACATGAATCTGACAACAAGCTGAGCGGGATTTTTCCACTCTTCCATTGGCGGGTCGCATAAGATCGTGTGTGTAGTAGCAGACTGAATCCTTCATCAAAACACGACCAACGAGATTCAAAATAGCATCAAGATTAAGGAAGTAATAGCGTGGCTACAGAGGAAAGTGTTCCCTTAAGACCTGGCCAAACATATAGATAACCATAGGCTTACCTTGGATACTGCTCCACAGGAGATAGGTGAGAATAACAGTGTTTAATGTGTCCTATTCACCAGTGTAGAGCAGATTAATAAATACCGTTGCAGAGTTCTGCAGCCAAACACTATTGTATATACCTGGATGGAAGATTGCCACTGCAAGGCACAAAGCTAGCTATGGGGATGCCTCTGCCAAATGCCATACCAAGATTGTCAATTAGGCTAATATGATAGAAATCTTTAATTCTGAGTAGCACCCTACCTTGATCCATGCCTGTATAGATATTTAGCTTTATAGTGCCTATAAAGTTTAAATAACATTTTTATTTAGATTGACAACTTTTAAATGATATCATTCATTAGAGAGCTTAAGACTTCCATTATTTTTGTTCCTGGTAGCTACACCTTAGTGGTATGCTATTTCTCTTGTGATATAACATTGTTTAGTACATGCACCCAATCTGTCTGCCTGTATGAGGTAGGCAGAATGTTTTATGATTATCTTCCCTGTCACACAGTGTTAGCCAACTATGTTTTGTGTGCAGCCTTTCACCCCCTGCTACTGAGGCCATGAGGACACCCGTCTTCAGGCAAGACTGGATCTAAAACTCAGGCCCAATCCAGGAACCTGGACAAAAGTTTCCCCAAGATAATTCCCTCTTGGACCTATTGACACCAACAAGATACTCATGCAGCCTGTCCTATCAAATCTTCTTTTCCCCTTCTATATTATCCTTGGACAGCCATAACCCAGTTAAGTAGGGGAATATAACTCATAGAAAAGATTACCTGTGCCTTACTGTCCTTGTGTCTATTTATTGGTGCTTGCTCATAATACTCAACCACATATGTGGAAAAGGATAGATAACTTGGAGTCAGATTGTGCCTTGAAAGTGAAAGCACCAATTTACTTGAATTGATATCGCTCACAAAAGCTCATTCACTATTAACTTTTTTGGTGTAACCAAAAAAGGGTAAAATCACCCTTCATTAATCAACATTCAACTTTACAATTCACCTAAAGAAGCAGTTTGTACTAGCAGTTTGTACTGGAAAATGTTGTAGCTACCTACAGAGAGATGCAACAATGAGATCAAAAGATGCGATTGCTTAATAGTAAGAGGTGCTTGTGATGCACGTATAAGGTGTTAAGTGTTATTAGGATAATGTAGGGTAAATTAAGGACCTCTACATCACTCCCGATTCAAACTGCAGTCAGGGATGCAGTATTGATTTCTCCCCTGCTTGGCTGACGTCCAAGTGCTAGCGTTAGCTACTCGTAGAGGCGGTCTGGTGCTGTTACTGCTCTGCAAGACCTGGTGATTTGAGTGAACAACCTGACTAGAGGTCGTGGGTTTATTTGTACTCGCCGTCTTGTGAGGGCTTGCGGTGGTAAGTTTGATAGTTGTCTGGTAGTCTGGGTTCGTGACGCGTGCCGGTCCTCTGGAAGTGCTGCGCCTGGTGTGGGAACTCCGTCTGGACCTGGTGTGGTTGACGGAACGTTTCCGATTTGTATCGTGACAGGTGAATGTCTTTCGGGGAAAACATCGTCTATGCCATGGGCCGCTTTCAAACGAGAGACATGGACATTGTCGGTTTTGCCTCTTTGCTTGATGGTGTAGTGTGTCGGTGTACGTTGAACTACCTCAAACGGTCCTTCGTAGGGTGCTTTGAGCGGGCGCCGTACTATGTCGATGCGGACCAAGACGTGCGTCGCTGTTTTGGGTTTGGGGTCGAGGTGCCCCTCAGCTGGTTGAATTGGTCGGGACTGTGCCGGACCAACTTCGTTCATGAAGCTTTGGAGTCTTTGGTTGTACTCGGTGATGTCGGTCAGTGCAGGATTGCGGATTCTGATCAACAGGTCCCATGGAAGTCGCAAGTTTACTCCGAACATGAGTTCTGCTGCTGTGTAGCCGATTTCCTCTTTTACTGCGGTTCGCATGCTTAGGAGGATGAGTGGAAGTTTTTTCACCCAGTGGCGAGGATCTGCCAGTGTTTTTAATGCATCCTTGACTCGGCGGTGGAGTCGTTCGATCAGGCCAGTGGCCTGAGGATGGTTAGCGGTGGTCCTGATTCGCACCGAACCAAGGGTTTCCATGAGACTGGTCCATAATGCTGATTCAAACTGAGGACCGCGGTCTGTGGTGATGCTGATGGGGCAACCATAGCGTGAGATCCAGGTGACAAGGAAAGCTTTGCTGACTGTCTCTGCTCGTGCATCTTTGATGGGACAGATTTCAGGCCAGCGGGTATGTCTGTCGATCATGGTGAGTATGTATTCGTACCCCTCATTGTGAAGTAAGGGTCCAACAAGATCGAGATGTACTTGCGCAAACTTTCCTCCTTCTGGTAGAATGGTTTGTAATGGAACAAAGTTGTGACGACTTATTTTGCCTTTTTGACAGTTTATGCACTGCTCACTCCATTGTCGGATGTCTTTCTTCATGGCTGGTCACACATAACGCGTAGCAAGTTGCTGAACTGTGGCACGCTTCCCAGGATGGGCGATGTTGTGTACCTGGTGGAAGAATTCTTTGCGCAGTGTCTGTAGAATGTAAGGTCGGCACACATTGTCATGTATAAGCATGTAAATTCCATGAACTTGTTGTAGGCGGAAGGTTGAATCTTCGCCTTCGAGTAGTGCTTTCAGCTATTGGTCTTGAAGTTGTTCCGTGCAAAGTCGTTCTTCATCAATGTCCGTGAATGTTGCTGTGAGAAGGTAATCACAATCTTCATTGTTTTGTTTAGGAGGCAGTTGCGTGACTGGTTCCTCTTGATCATGACATTGTGACAAGGCGTCTGCAACTTGGTTCTTTTCTCCAGCAATGTGCCGGATATCAGTTGTGAACTGACTGATGTAGGAGAGTTGGCGGCTCTCCCGAGGGATGTCTCGTTCCTGTCGTTTTTGAAGTGCACCAACCAATGGATTATGATCGATGATGGTGGCAAAGTCTATGCCTACGATGAAGTAGCGGAAGTGCTACACTGATAGATAAGCTGCGAGTAATTCTCGACCAAAGGTGGAGTATTTCATTTTCCTTGACTGTAGTTTCTTGCTGAAGAAAGCAAGCGGTCTCCTATCATTGTCTTGGAGCAGCTGTAGCACTGCTCCCACTGTGGTGTTGGAAGCATCCACTGCAATTGCAGTTGGTGCATCAGGCAATGGGTGATGAAGCATGGTTGCTTGAGCTAGTGCTGCTTTTGCATCTTCAAATACCTGGTTTGCTTCTGAGTTCCACGCAATTTTGTCATTCTTCATGGGTTTTCCCAACAGAAGTGTGTTGAGGGGTGCCATGACTGAGGCAATGTCATGCAAGAATCTGTTGAAAAACTGTATCATGCCACATAATGTTTGGAGCATCCCGATGAACACGGGCTGTGCAAAATCGTTGATAGCCTTGACCTTTTCGGGCAACGGTAGAATTCCCTGTGAGGTTATTCTGTGTCCAAGAAAGTCCACTTCGGGGCGTCCAAATTCACTTTTGAGCAGGTGAATGACTAGCCCATGAGCTGCTAGTCTGGTGAAAAGTTCTTCAAGGTCTTGGAGTTGCTCAGTTTCATTTGAGCTGGCAACTAGTTTGTCGTCGATGTAGTTGAAATTCGTCACTGGGTGTCCTGCGACGGGTATGTCAGGGAGGACTGTGTCATGAAACCGTTGAAAGGTTTGAGCTGCACCGCTGAGGCCATTGGGCATGCGCGTGAACTCAAAAGATCCAAAAGGAGTGGTGATAGCCGTTTTAGGAATGCTTTCCTCGTCCATGGGGATTTGGAAGTTGACACTGGCAAGGTCGACCTTTGAGAAGATGGTTTTTCCTGCCAGTTGGGCTGAAAAGTCTTCCAATGGTTTCAGGGGGTAGCTATTGCGTACCGTCTGGAAATTACCACTTCTGTAATCTCCGCACAATCTCCATCCAACCTTCTTGGGTACCACATGTAATGGTGAAGCCCAAGGGCTTTTACTGGGTCGGATGATCCCATCCTGCAGCATTCCTTTTATAACTTCTTTTGCCGAGTCTGCGACTTTGGGATTGAGTCGCCTGGGGTGCACGAAAACTGGTTGTCCCGTTGTTGTGATGACGTGTCTCACATCATGCTTAGGTTTTGTCAATGCAGTGTTAGACATTGCGATGGTTTTGTGTTTCTCTAATAATTTTCTATAGCAGTCTGTGTCATCTCCTAGGGTGTTCAGTGTTGCGCCGGCTAAAGCTAGACCTGCGGAGGCAGTCAGGCTCGTGGAGGTATCCATGAGCCACCTGTTATGTAGGTCTACCACAAGCTTGTGGTGGTCAAGCAAGTCAGCACAGATAATTGGTTGGTCAACCTGGGCTATGATGATTAGCCAAGTTATATCCTTTCGCAGGCCAATATTGAGGGTCATCAGCCGCTCACCATAGATGGGTATGCGGGAACCATTGGCAGCGCGAAGGTTGCTAACTTCCTCATTTCTGAGGTCGGTTGCTTGAGGTGGAATGACAGAGACGGCAGCACCTGTGTCTATTAAGAAGGTGAACTTGCTTTTTCTGTCAGTTATTGTTAGGAGACGAGTCTTCTGGAATGTTCGACTCTGGGTATTCAGTTAGTATTTTATCTTCTGCCTCCACAATGTCAGTTAGGGTTGTCTTACTGTTGACCAATAGGGCATATTTTATGTTGGTCGGTATTTCCCTCATGAGCATTTCTTTCAAGAATAAGCCGTTGTGGTGGGCAACGGATTCCGAGTCACTACCAAGTAGGTGTCGAAGATGGGCCAGGAACTGCCATTGTGCGGGTTCCTCGTCGTTCTTTGTCCAGAATTTGTCTTATGCGAGCTGATTCCGGTAGTGTGTTTAAGGAAGCAATTTTGTCGTTAACTTTATTGTAGCGGTCATCTCTTTCATTCCTGACTATGTCCTGAAGTGATAATCGTCATTGTGGTGGTAGGGCTTTGAGCGTCAACCGGACTTTGGTTTGGTCATCTGTGATGGCATGTGCTGTGAAGTCGGCTTCTGGCAAGTAGAACCAGAAAGCTGATGCTTCAGGCATGTAAGGTGTGACATTTAAGTCCTTGCTTGAAGTTATGCTGTTGGAAGTTGATGGATTTCCTACAATAAGATTGTTGTCAGGGTTCCCGTTCTCTGCCATGTTGATTGTGTGGGCTTGGTCGGCGATGATCTGTTTTCAAGTTGTGATTCTGTTGACCGACTGGAAAGTTTTTTTTTCTAATTGCAATGTCTGTTGTCAATGTGGAATGTGTACCGAGGTGTAGTAGGCAAATTGCTTTTGATGAGAGATTGAAATGAATATTTAACATTCTATGTGTGCTGTGAGTTTGCAATACCTCAAAGTTCGCTGAGCATTTTCACCGAGGCGAGGTTGCACCATTTGTAATTGAGCACTAGCTTTTGACACCAAGGTTGTCACAAAAATTGGGGATTGAAATGGGTATCCAATGTGCTTTGGTGTGTGTTGTGAATACACCAGCAGGTCACATGTGCAGTTGCTTTGAATCTGCTGACACCAAGTTGGTACACATTTTTTATCAAATCACAAAATTGTGATGTTACATATTTTTTCTGTGTGCCAGTTTGTTTCATACACGAAGAAATGTAAATTTTTCAATACAAATTTGATTAGTTGCTGAATTAATTATTAAAATTAGCACCTTACTCAGCAGCTGTCGGTGTCAATGCCAATATTTTAGATCTATGACTGCTTTAAAACTACCTCAAGTCCTCAAGTTGATATGCTATTTCCCTCATGCAGTTTCACTACCTATTCCCAGTCTGCCTGTCTGTCGACCTTGATCTGTTATTGGTGCAGGTCACCAGTTTTCTGATGTTGGTAATATATATTGATTATGGGCAAGTTACCCGTTGACAAACCAAAACGTTAATAGTAAATAAGCTTCTGTGAGTGATAATAATTCAAGTGAACACGGTGCTTCCACTTTCAAGGCACTATCTGATTCCAAGTTTATATTATGATTTTTCACAAATGAGGTTGAGTATTATGGGCAAGCACCAAAAACAGACACAAGGACAATACCAGACAGAGGTAAGTAAATCTTTGGTATTGATCCCAACTTAACTAAATGAAGACATCCAAGGTAATATAGAAGGGGAAAAGAAGGAAGATAGGAAAGCCGGCAAGAAAATCCCGCTGGCGTTGCTTAACCACGGGTAGTCCTTGGGGGATTTTTTGAATTTATACGATCCAGTCGAGAATTCGGTTTTCGTCTCGCCTGAAGAGGGTTGCCGTACGATGGAGATAGTGTCCCCTTACTGTCCTTGGTTTGCAGTAGGGATAAAAGTTGCACATAAAATATTTTTGGCTAAAAAGGGTGCCACGTGGGATTTAATCACATACCATTCTGCCTGCCTCATACAGACAGACAGATTGGGTGCATGTAATAGAAATGGATATCACAAGAAAGAAAATATCATACCACTATGGGTGTAGCTACCAGGAATAAAAATGGGAGTCTTAAGCTCCATAATGCATGAATCTAAATCATTTTAATTTTTATGTTTATGACCCAGAATACACATTCTGGATGTATAATAGTTGCAAGAGATGTCACCCATTCAACAAATGTTATTTACACTATGTATATCTATTCAAAGGCATGGATCAAGGTAGGGTGCTACTCAGACATAAAGATTGCTATCATGTTAGCATAATACCAATTTGAAAATCCTATTTTAGTCTTTGGCCGAGGAATTCCCCGTAGCTAGCTGCAACTGTGCTTTTGAATACAGTTGAAATCTTGCATCCAGGTATTTACAGGAGTCTCTTGCTGCAGAAATCTGCAACTGTATCTATTAGTCTGCTCAACACTGGGGATAGCACATATTAAACAATGTTATTCTCACCAGTCTTCTGTGGGGCAAAGTCCAAGGAAAGCCTTGTTACCTACGTTGCACTGGCCAAGGTAAATCTAGGTACACACTATCTATACGTATATACTGCAACAGAAAATATTTAGTTTCGGCTGGTGTCTTTCTTTGCCTCTGTGGCCACAGTTCCTTTTCCAACTAGTAATTTACCATTATAACCTCCTCGTTCGTGTATGTATGCATGTATATAATAAATTAACTGCGACAAGAACTATGTTCTTGTCCCTGTCTACGGAGAGTTCAGAAAAACCCCGCTCAGCTTTGTTGTCCGGAAGGCGTTGTTGCCATATTTGTGTCAAGGTATTTCTCTGAATCAATTATTCCTTCTGATGCATGTTTCATGGCTTTTTGTGCGTGGGTATACATATTTATTTAACCAAAATAAATATTTGTTGCACTGCCATTATAGTTGAAAGCAGTTTGTACTAGCTGAACGGAAATGCTGTAGCTACCTGCAGAGAGATGCAACAATGAGATCAAAAGATGCGATTGCCTAATAGTAATAGGTGATCGTGATGCACGTATAATATGTTAAGTGTTATTAGGATAATGTAGGGTCATTAAGGACCTCTGCATAGCTTAAGCCTCTCATTTTATTCCTGGTAGCTACACCTACTTTAACTTTAACGTTTTGGTTTTGCCAACTGGTAACTTATTAACATACCAAATATACCAAACTGGTGACCTCCACTTATATCAGATCAGGGTTGACAGACAGGCAGAACTGGGGGCAGGTAGTGAAGCTGCATGGGGGAAATAACATATCAACTTGAGGTAGGTAAAAAGAAGTAACGGATTCAAAATTTTGGCAATGACACCGATTACTGCAGACTACGGTGCTAATTTTAATTGTTAACTCTGCAACTTAACAAATTCGTATTGCAAATTTCAACATATTCTTCGTATATGAAACAAACTGACATACAGGCAAAAAAATTCACATCACAATTCTGTGATTTTGGTAAAAATCTTGTGCCAACTTGGTGTCAGCAGATACAGAGCCACTGCACAGTGACCTACTGGTGTATTCACAACACACACCAAAGCGCATAGGATACCTTTTTCACTTTCCAGCCTTTCTGATGCCCTTGGTAGTAAAAGCTCGTGCTCACTTATAAATGGTGCAACTTCCACCTCAGTGTTAATGCTCAGTGAACTTTGAGGTATTTCAATCTCACAGCACACATAGGAATATAATTTTCATTTCAATTTCTCAAGGAAAATATTTTGCATTCCACACCTGGGAACACATTCCACATTTACAACAGACATTACAATTAGAAGATAATTCCCACCAGTCAGTCTATAGAATTTCAACCTAAAAACAGATTCTTGCCAATCAAGCCCACACAACCAACATGGCAGAGGACGGGAACCCTGAGAGCAACCTTTATGTAGGAAGCCCTTCAACTTCCAACAGCACAACTGCAAACAAGGACTCTAATGTCACACCTAACATGTCTGAAGCTTCCGTTTTCCGGTTCTACATACTAGAAGCCGACTTCACAGCACATGCTATCACCGATGACCAAACCAAAGTCCGGTTGACGCTCAAAGCCCTACCACCACAACTACGACTATCACTCCAGGATATAGTCATGACCAAAGGAGACGACCGCTGCACAAAAATAAAAGACAAAATTACTTCCTCAAACACACTACCGGAATCAGTTCGCATAAGACAAATTCTGGACAAAGAACGTCGAGGTACCCGCACAATAGCACAGTTCCTGGTTCACCTTCGACATCTTCTTGGTAGTGACTCGGAATCCACTGCACACCAGAACAGCCCGTTCTTGAAAGAAATGCCCACGAGGGAAATACCGACCAACATCAAATATGCCTACTAATCAACAATAAGACAACCCTTACTGACATTGTGGAGGCAACAGATAAACTGCTTACTGAATACCCGAAGTCAAACACTCCAGTAAACGACATCAATAGTGCTCAGCCAACATTCACATCACAGGCACAACATAACACACCGACGCACAGTGACACCACTCTAACTACCGATGCTCTGACCTCACGAATGTCAGCAAACGGATTTCAAAAGTAGAGCAATCACACAGGAAAAAGACCACCTTCTATAAAGAGTTGACCTCCTGGAGAGAACAATCTACAATCTGGAGGACAAAATCAATAAAGAGCAACAATCATTCATAACCAGACTGCAAAAGCTGGAACAACGGTCACATTACAACAACCATGGAAACAGAGGAAGAAGCACTTCCCACCGACGTAAATCTTCTTCAGAAAACAGAACGCGATGTCATTTCTACAGGCGATTTGACACAAATGCTCGCATATGCACAATCCCATGTGACATGAGCAGTCTTTTCAACAACCAGGAGGGAAACTAATATCCCGTGATGACAACACGAGCACCGTCACGGCAATAACCCTCAAGAAGACTCGTCTTCTAACCATAACCGACAACAAAAGCAAGTTCACCTTCTTGATAGACAAAAGTGCTGCTGTCCCTGTCATTTCACCACATGTAACCGACCTCAGAAATGAAGAAGGTAGCAGCCTTTGCGCTGCCAATGGTTCCCGCATACCCATCTATGGTAAGCGGCTGATGACCCTCAATATTGGCCTGCGAAGGATATAACTTGGCTATTCATCATAGACCATGCTGATCAACCAATTATTGGTGCTGACATTCTCGCCAACTTCAAACTTGTGGTAGACCTACATATTAGGCGGCTCATGAATACCTCCACGAGCTTGACTGCCTCCGCAGGTCTGACTGTAGCCGATGCAACTTTCAACACCCTAGGAGATGACTCTGACTGCTACAGAAAATTATTAGAGAAACACAAAACCATCACAATGCCTAACACTGCATTGACAAAACCTAAGCATGATGTAGGACACATCATCACAACAACAGGACAACCAGTATTCGTGCGCCCCAACCAACCTAATCCTAAAGTCGCAGACTCGGCAAAAGAAGTCATAAAAGAAATGCTTCAGGATGGGATCATCCGACCCAATAAAAGCCATTGGGCTTCACCATTACATGTGGTACCCAAGAAGGTTGGTTGGAGACTGTGCGGAGATTTTGGGAATGATAATTCCCAGACGGTACGCGATAGCTACCCTCTGAAACACCTGCAAGACTTTTCCGCCCAACTGGCAGGAAAAAACATCTTCTCCGAGATCGACCTTGCCAGTGCCCACTTCCAAATCCCCATGGATGAGGTAAGAATCCCCGCAACGGCTATCACCACTAATTTTTGATCTTTTGAGTTCACGCGCATGCTCTATGGCCTCAGCGGTGCAGCTCAAACCTTCCAACGATTCATTGAAACAGTTTTCCGTGACATTTCCGTCGCAGGACGCCCAGTCACGAGTTTTAATTATGTAAACGACATTCTAATTACCAGCTCATATAAGACTGAGCAACTCCATAACATTGAAGAACTTTTCACCAGACTAGCAGCTCATAAGCTAGTCATTCACCCGCTCAAAAGTGAGTTTGGACGCCCCGAAGTGGACTTTCTTGGACACAGAATAACCTCACAGAGAATTCTGCCGTTGCTCGAGAAGGTCAATGCTATCAACGACTTTGAGAAGCCCGTCCTCATCAGGACGCTCCGAAACATTCTGTGGAATGATACAGTTTTACAATAGATTCTTGCATGACATTGCCTCAGTCATGGCACCACTCAATACACTTCTTTCGTGGAAACCCAGGAAGAATGACAAAATTGCTTTGAACCCAGGAGCAAACCAGGCATTTGAAGATGCAAAAGCAGCACTAGCTCAAGCAACAGTGCATCATTACCCGTTGCCTGATGCACCAACTGCAATTGCAGTGGATGCTTCTAACACCACAGTGGAAGCAGTGCTACAGCAGCTTCAAGACTATGAATATGACACCGCTTCCTTTCTTCAGCAAGAAACTACAGCCAAGGGAAAGGAAATACTCCACCTTTGGTCGAGAATTGCTCACAGCTTACTTTTCAGTGAGGCACTTCCGTTACTTCATCGTAGGCATAGTCTTTGCCATCATCACCGATCATAAACCATTTGTTAGTGCACATCATAAATGACAGGAACAAGACATCCCTCAGGAGAGCCGTCAATTCTCCTACATTAGACAGTTCACAACTAATATCCGGCACATTGCTGGAGAAAAGAACCAAGTCACAGACGCCTTGTCACGATGTCATGATCAAGAGGAACCATTCACGCAACTGCCTCCTAAACAAAACGACGAGGATTGTGATTACCTTCTCACATCATTTTTCATGGATATTGATGAAGAACGACTTCGCACGAAACAACTTCAAGACCAAGAATTGGAAGCACTACTCAAAGATAAGGATTTATTCTTCGCCTACACCAAGTTGATGGAATTTACATGCATATACATGGCAAGGTGTGCCGACTTTACATTCCACAGCCTGTGAGCAAGAAATTCTTCCACAAGGTGCACAACACTGCCCATCCTGGGAAGCGCACCACAGTTCAGCCCCTTGCCACGCGTTATGTGTGACCAGCCATGAAGAAAGACATCCGACAATGATGTGAGCAGTGCACAAACTGTCAAAAAGGCAAAATAAGTCGTCACAACTTCGTTCCATCACAAACCATTCCAACAGAAGGAGGAAAGTTTGCGCAAGTACATCTCAATCTTTTGGGACCCTTACCTTACAATGAGGGGTACGAATACTTACTCACCATGATCGACAGACATACCCGCTGGCCTGAAATCTGTCCCATCAAAGATTCACGAGCAGAAAAAGTCAGCAAAGCTTTCCTTGCCACTTGGATCTCACACTATGGTTGCTCCATCAGCAGCACCACAGACCGCGGTCTTCAGTTTGAATCAGCATTGTAGACCAGTCTCATGGAAACCCTTAATTCGGTGCGTATTAGGACCACCGCTTACCATCCTCAGGCCAATGACCTGACCGAACGACTCCACCGCCGAGTCAAGGATGCATTGAAAACACATGCAGATCCTCACCACTGGGTGGAAAAACTTTCATTCGTCCTCTTAAGCATGTGATCCGAAGTAAAAGAAGGCATCGGCTACACATCAGCAGAACTCATGTTCGGAGTAAATTTGCGTCTTCCATGCGACCTGTTGATCAGAAACCGCAATCATGCACTGACCGACATCGCCGAGTACAACCAAAGACTCTAAGGCTTCATGAACGAAGTTGGTCCGTCACAGTTCTGACCAATTCAACCAGCAGAGAGGCATCTCGATCCCAAACTCAAAACAGGACACACGCCTTTGTCCACATCGACAGAGTACGGCGCCGCTCGAAGCACCCTACGAAGGACCATTTGAGTTAGTTCAACGTACACCGACACACTACACCATCAAGCGACGAGGCCAAACCAACAATGTTCACGTCTCTCGTTTAAAAGCGGCCCATGGCAAAGACGACGTTTTCCCCAAAAGACACTTACCTGTCACGATACAAATCGGAAACGTTCCGTTAACCACGCCAGGCCCAGAGATAGTCCCTCCACCAGGCACAGCCCGTCTGAAGGACCGGCATGCGCAACGAACCCAGACTACCTTGACACTCAGCAAATTTACCACCGCAAGCCCGCACTGGACAGCGAGTCCAAATAAATTCATGACCTCAAGTCAGGTTGTTCACTCAAACCAGCAGGTCTGGCAGAGCAGTAACAGCACTGGACCGCCTCAACATGTAGCTAACACTACGCTCTTGGACGCCTGCCAAGAAGGGGATAACCCAATACTGTATCCCTGGCTGCAGTTTGAAAGGGGACTGATGTAGAGGTTCTTAAATGACCTTTCATCATCCTAATAACACCAAACACATTATAAGTGCATCACAAGCACCTATGGCTATTAAGCAATCGCCTCTTTTGATCTCATTGTTTGCATCTCTCTGTAGGTAGCTACAACATTTTCGTTAAGCAACCAATATTTATTTGGTTAAATAAATACTATACCCACGCACAAAAAGCCATTGATCATATTCATCAGAAGGAATAATGATTCAAATAAAAACTTAGAGACAAATATGTCAACAACGCCTTTCCAGTTAAACACCCGAGAGGGCTTCTTTAACTCTCCGGAGCTTGATCAAGCAACACATCGTGTGCCTGTTTCTGTTTGGATCATGTATTCATTCTGAAACACATGTAGTTAAATAGTCGGAATCATGTGTGTGTTGTGACGACGGCCCTGCGAATCTTACTGATTCAAAGTGACAGTGTGCTAGGCACAATACAACGTGTTAGTGATATAGGCTTACTCAAGAGCTAGGCTAGGCCAGGCCACTACCAGCTAGGTTAGGCCAGGCCACAAGGAATAAAATTTTCCCCGTATCACGTTTTACAGGCCAAATACTAAATACTCAGCTAGGTATTATTGGCCAATCCACATGGTAAATTAATCACCAACTAATATAACGAGGGCTATACCTTGGAACCCCAAAGAGGTCCACGGAAGACAGGTAAGAATAACAGTATTTCGCTAAGTGCCTACCTCAGTGAGGAAACTAGGTTTTTAAATCTACCGCAGACTAATCATTACATTATAGATTTCTACAGTAGGATATTCCCTGTATCCACCTGGATGCATGATTTCAACCTTACTCATAAAATGTATAGTTGCAGCTACCTACATGGAATATTTCGGCCCTCATTTCAAGCATTTTCAATGTATATATTTATAGCAATGATGCATTATCCTTGATTAGCTATAATAGGATATTCAAATTGATATCCTGCTTACATGGTAGCAATCTTATCTGAATAGCATCCCCATCGTGACTCGTGCCTATGTATAGATATATAGTGTAAATAATAGATATTTTCAAATAGGTGTAAAATCATACAACTACTATACAGCCTTGTACATTCAAATAAGAGGTTAATTATGCATTCATAATTCTCAATAATAAACATAACAGTCAAATTGTGTTCTAATGTCATTTCTTATAATTGTGGGGCTTAAGCCTCTCGTTTTATTCCTGGTAGCTACACCCATAGGGGTATACTATTTATATTTGAATGTTTATTTACTACATGCACCTAATCTGTCTGCCTGCATGAGGCAGGCAGAATGGTGTGTAATTGTCCTCATATGTGGCATATTTGGTTTAGCCAATCATTTTTTTGTGCAGCCTTCATTCTATGCTGCGGATTGGCGTAGAACGGTGAATCAACTACCGCTGTTTGTACGTCAACCTAAGGCTGGCGCCTCCCAGTGACAAGATTACCCGCTGTGAAGCAACGGCGTCCTTGATTTTCTTGCCAGCTTTCCTATTTTCCTTCTTTTCCCCTTCTACATTACCTCGGATGTCTTCTCTCAGTCAAGTTGGGAATTTATAATTACACATTACCAAAGATTGATTTTATGACATGTCCTTGTCCTTGCCCTGGTATGTTATAGGTGCTTGCCTATAATACTCAACCTCATTTCATATTATTTAATAATTTTGATCAAATTAATTTAATTTTTTGTTGGAGTCAGAAATTTAGGCACAGAGCCCCGACAAAGGCTGCGCTCAGTGGTGCTTATTTTCTAATACACTCGAATTATTACCGCTCACAGAAGCTAACTTTAACTTTACCGTTTTGGTTTTGCCAACTGGTAGCTCTTTAACCTACCAAACATGCCAAAAGGTCATCAAAGCATCCCCAGCAGAGCGTGTCGTACGGACTATAAAACTTAAGTTGGGTAAATATAAGCACGCCTAAAGACTGAACGGTATATAGATGACTTGCAAACAACTGTGAACACATACAATATGGCACCACATTCATCACTAATGGGCCGGGTCCCCTTTGACGTTTATTGGTTGTACAACCCAAAACAAATTCAGCCACTGCTGTAGGAAATGTATAAAATACGACGTAAAAAAATTAAAGTGCCCTGTATACAACTAAAAATGGGAGCGTACGTACGCTTACAGCGCAGTGATTGAAGTCTCAAGACAATCAGGTGAGGACACGAACCAAAGTTCACGAAGGAAGTGTTTTGTATTTCACGTGTTAATCAAAAACATTATCCTCCGACCTATGAAATGACACTGCTCGATACTGATGAACCCATCAAAGGTTTTGCATACAGGCAAGAACTAGTTCAGTGTGACAGACATGATATTTATGCCATCAAGGTCTTGAAGAGCCGAATTAGATGAGGAAGAAAGCAAATCTACGTGACATACATGGATTATCCAGACAGCACTCCTACGTGGAATCATGAAGGAAACGTTGTGTCGTGATGTGTGATACAAGTACTTTGAAACGTAAATTGAAATTTTATTATAAATGAATCAACTAAAATCGTCCGAACGTAGTCAACTTATCAAACTATTAAGTGATGAAGAAGTTAAAATCATCTGCGATATATTTACAAATATGCAGAGCGGAAAACTGATCTGTGACAAGCTAACCAAGTCACGGGTAACTAAATTCAACTCTATAATAAAACAATTAGGCAGTAAATCGTCCGGGAGCAAATCCTCCGGAACCAAAAGGAAAACATTATCAACCGTGCGGGAAGGGTTTCTGTTAAATTTACTATTACCCACTGCAGTGAGTTTCTTGACAAAAATAATCCATGGATGAATCGTTTTACTACCTAGTTCTAAAATCCAAGATGGATAAGTTTACAACAATCATATTGGCGGTAGCGCTACACCCATATCTGTCATAACAGGGCCAGAAATAGCAGAACATAGCAGTACGTATCACAGTCGAAGGTTGAACGAACGTGGGGACAATATGCTACATTTTGAATACTTCGCCTGAAATTGCACTAAAACTATTTAATTTTATCCAATCACTAATATCGCTCTAGCATAACGACGAAGCCCATACCGGAACCGCTCACACAAAAGGAGACAAATAATGAAGATGTTGTAGCACTATATACGGCCTCATGATACTCTCCAGCGGTTTGCTTCATTACCTACAAACCAACACACCATTAAAATTTGAATCGAATGGGCTTGTTAGCCATCCCGATGCCCAAAGCCGTATTCACGCACTTGATCTCCTAAAAAGTTTATTGGTAAATAAGACGGGCATAACCAAAGATGTCAATTAGGTCATTCAAACGTTCCTGGATAAAATGCCCAAGGCCTTTAATTATAATAAATTATTGAAAATTTAAGAGAAGGAGGACGAGATATAGCAATTCTGGGATAGCTTATAAAAAATAACACACGGCTTTGTAACACAGACATAACACTCGTAAACATCTACAAAGCAACACTGGTAAACGATCACAGTATATAAAATCACAGAACAGCATAAAATGGCACACGAACCAGGGTGAAACATGTATGCCACTCGGACCAGTTGTGGGAGGTAGTGCCTCTTAGCAACCATGAGATGAGGCCATGTGAGCACACCGCAACACTGACTAGCGCCATGACTGGCAAAATAACATATGAAAATAGTAAATAAATAGGGTCTCCTAGCGTGGAAACACTCTAGATATTCTTACCATAAACGATAGTCATCTACAATACCACGTATCATAACACTGATACAAAAATGAAGTATATATAC
>SDVV010007727.1:0-17604 GCA_016164225.1 Gammarus roeselii | reverse complement strand
CGTCTTTAAACACTTGTACCACCCAAAGTTGACCGTCTAAAAATCTGAAAAGTGATTCGTCATCTAGATGAAGTCTTTTTCTTTCATTTGATACCACTTGCGCCCCTGCACATGCCCTAATTCAACTTTGCCGGCCATTCTAGATACTAGTGTCTCCGCAGGTGTACGACAGGGGTGTATGTTTTATGTTCTTTTTATTATCGCAGCTTAAACTTCAACTTCAACTATAGTGCCTCCGGCGGTTCGAAATTTCCGGGTGTGAAAAAACGTAAATTTCTCGGGTTCACTCAATGAACAATAAACACCTTTCACATCCACTCAATACTGACACAGCGCCACCTATACAATTATACACGCAGTAGGAATTGTTAGCATTGAAATTTGGTTTGTGCAGTCCTTCTATAACGTTAACATTTTTTGTATATATATATAATCAATCACAAGAATAAGTGGGAGTTGGAGTAGTAATTGTGAGTAGGAGAGAGTACGGAGGAGACAGACCTCACGGTTTTAGGGGATGTTCTATGCAAACACTTTCCAGGTCCATGTCCTCTCCTTGCTGATACGATCAATGTCACGAATACACATCACGCACACGTGTGAGTTTTGTCCCACGTCGCTCTAAGTTGTTTACAGGAAGTGTTCTCGGGTTTTATCTCACCACTTAACTTACTGCGGCATAATGTCCTGAACATAGGACAGGGGTCTTCTTCTCTCAAACTTCTCTGCTGTGACATACTACCAGAGAGAAGAGACCCTTCTTGTTAGTCGCATGGCTTATGCCTGATGCCTTTGTGTGAACACAGCTTTAATAGTTGGCATAAGACGTTGTTTAGTTAGCTACAGACTTTGCATCATACTACCAAGGAGAAGAGACCCTTCTTGTTTGTCGCATGCCTAATTCCTGATGACTTTGTGTGAACACAGCTTTAATAGTTGGTATAAGACGTTGTTTAGTTAGCTACAGACCTTGCATGCAAGACGGACGGGCATCCCGCTAAGGCATTGGCATGGAGACAGAACAATGGATGTACTATGCTACTGGCATGGAAATGAACAAAAAAAATATTAACTGCTCAGGTCAGTATTGATAGGAAAATATAGTTGTTGGTTTTAGGATCGGGATTGTCACTATCGTTTCTAAGTCTAAAGGATATGTACAAAAATACAGACACCAGATGCGAATGAAACTTGTTAATGCATGTGTTGGAATGTGTAAGCACAGTCATGAACGAAACTTTTATATTAGGTGTCCTAATATGCCCCGGACCACGATATCGAGGTAAAATTTCAAACCTCGTTTGATTACGGTAAACTTTTGTGATCGTGAGTTTTCTAGTTATAATTAGCCTTTTAACAAACTATTCTTTATCAACTATAAAAGTGTTCAACAAGTCTTGAGAAACAACTTTGAAAAGACTTTTGTTTACAAATGCAAGAAATAATATAATCAGAACTGGACAATAGCCAGCGAATGAAGTTCTATTAGAATGAATTTAAATAATACTGCTTGTGAACAGGAAGTTAGATTAAAATTTGTAGAAGTTTAAACAACAGAGTTAATTCATAATATTTTCCTTAATACCTCTATTTACGGATTAATTTAAGTCAAGATGTCAAATCAAGGTGCGGATTTCGTCTCGACTGAACTCAGAGTTTATTTTAATGCATCAAATCAACAAATTGAAATGTATGCATATACTGACGAAAGGCCGAATCCCCAGAAGAGGAGTGGTCGACAGTGAGACGCAACTAACACACCTTTCATGTTATCACACAGTAACAAAAATACAACCCATACAAATGCAAACATATAAGCTACCAACACATTCATCGGGTCAGGATTGAGGACCCAGATTAGTGTTAGCATCAGAGCCCTACAACTTCTACAGATTTATCGTGGCTGCGTCAAAATTACCTTCCCCATCCTCCCACATGCATCATGTTTTCTACAAGATGTCAAAAGCTAGAAAGAGCATTAGGGCTTCGTTTTAACTCATCCACTCACAACATCCTCCTCTCACGACTATCCATTGCACGCTCTCTAGCTACCTCCCCTTAAGGGCTCTCGTCCTTTAAGAACCGTCCGTTATTTTAGATTTCACTTCACTTTCCATAATTCGAGCCTTCGCCAAATGAGAGCCCAGAGGCGTAAAACACTGTACTTTTGCGGCTTATGATTCCGCTCACATCGTCATTCCACTTACATCTCATTGCATAACTTTTACCCACGTCCTCCACTAACACACTCAACCAAACTCCGACAATTGTCAATTTCTATTCCGCTTTTGTCAAATGTAACGTGTCATCCTCAAACAGCACCTGAGTCAGAGGCAAAAATTCTGCCTATTTGTTCTTGACAACTCTCAACTTGGGTCAAATATACTCGCGTTTACCTTCGCTTTCACCATTCATGTTGAGATTGAACATGATAGAGCCGCCAGGAGGACAAAACGCAACCACGTCTCCTTCAAACTTTCATTGGGAACCAAACTCACTTTACTCCCTACTTTGACACATGCTCTCATGCCAACACAAAAACTTGACACATTCCCGCACATTTCATTCAAACTCAATACATTCCACTACTGCCTCTTGTCGACCCTACCAAAGGCATTGCCCAGATCACCAAGTCCCAAAACACATCTATTCCATTTGCAAGATACAAGTCATTGCACACCCTCGATAACTTCAAAAGTCACACAGTCCCTCGGCAAAAGCAGAAGCCGTTCGGTCTCTAATCGGCTTGATTATAACTCTCCTGTAAAACTTACCCGTTACAGAAGACCAACTGGTACTCCTGAGCTGCTGGCATCATCATTGAAGCCTGCACAATACAACCATCTGAGTTACTGATAGGTACTGCAACCGACAGAGTCCCATCTAGATATTACAACTATCTGAGTTACAGATAGGTACTACAACCGTCAGAGTCCCATCTAGATAATACATCCATCTGAGTTACAGAAAGGTACTGCAACCATCAGAGTCCCATCTAGATAATACACCAACAGAATCACAGCTAAGTGATGCAATCATCAGAGTTTTGAGGATATAATTCAACCAACAGAGTTACCGCAAAACACTGCATCCATCTAAGTTTTAGCCAGATAATGCAACAATCTGCCTTATTGTTAGGAAGTACAACAATCTCAGTTACCGCCAAGGTATGAAAAAATCAGAGTTACGGCTAGATAATGCAACTCTGAGAGACATTGCTAGAGATCGCAACCATCTGTGTTTCGGCTAGATAATGCAACTCTGAGAGTCATTGCTAGAGATCGCAACCATCTGAGTTACGGCTAGATAATGCAACTCTGAGAGTCATTGCTAGAGATCGCAACCATCTGAGTTACAGCTAGATGATGCAACCATTTGGGTGGTTGTAAGGTAATGTAACCATTCGTGTTATAGTTGGGTAATACAACCATCAGAGTTAGGGCTAGATAGTTAACCCATCAGAGTTACAAAATAATTCAACCGTATGAGTTACAGCTAGGAGTAGCCACTGTCAGAGTTACGGCCAGATACTGTGACCTTCTTGATTACAGCTAGCAGTAAATATACGTCGGAACAACTTTAACGCCACTTTGATTCCAACTCAATACATATCTAGATAATACTTAAAAGCGCCTAATGACAACCATCTGAGTATCATCTGAGTTATAATGAACCTTTTGACTTACCTGGGAATGAGGATCATCATCATATTAAAATAGACCGATCAATATGATTAACTCTTATCATCATCATATTAAAATAGATCGATCAATATGATTAACTCTTATCATCATCATATTAAAATAGACCGATCAATATGATTAACTCATATCATCATCATATTAAAATAGACCGATCAATATGATTATCTCGTATTTCGTTCGAGTTCATACTAACAATATGACCCGAAGGCTAAATCTGTATTTTTCATCAATATTTTCTTGCCGGTATGCGAGGAAAATCGGCTTATGACAGAGCATCAAAGGAATCATTCATTTGTACTGTCCAATCAGTGTGATTGGCGGTATTCCATGCTTCCTGTAGGCTTTGAATGTGATTTTGACAACCGATTTTTTTTTGTAACATCGATATTTATTCAGATCAGTGACGAATGTGTACCTGCAGCAAAGAAGTGGACTACCTAATAGTCATTCTAATTCAACATTTACTCTAATTATTTTTTCAGCTGGTATGTTTATCAACATTACTCAGAATCGAGTACGCTCTATGGAAAAATGGAACTCAAAATCTGCATGGAGTAGAGGTCTTGATTTGCATTTATCAGCTCAAGTTATTTACACAACCTTCACGGAAAATATTAATAGTGACGAGTTAACAATGAAACGATCATATTGGCCACATTAAAGATTTTTTTTTATTCTGTGAGATTAATTGTTCCGATGATTTGGTCGCCAAGCCACTTTATACAACATGCTTCATATCTCTAAATCGCTATTTATTAATTATCTACTTAGTTGTATATTTTATACAGTATTCCATTCATACACAATGCAGAAAAAGTCAAGAAAAATTACGATTTTATACGGATTTCGTCGTTGCGTTGCAGTTGCATAGGTGGAGTTCAACAACATAGTTTCAGTTTACACACAAAACGTATTTCAGTACATTTCTTCCAAACGTAGCAGCTAGGGGCATAAGATAGTTCATGCACGACCTCTAATATTGTCTTCACCGCCTCCCCCAAGTGTAAACGGCGGATTCTACTTCCTGCGATGCATTACACACTAATGCTTTCCCATCTTATTTGCACTCTTGATCCCTAAAAGGTTGATTGGAATTCGTTCAGTGTCCACCGTTGCGCATAACTTCATACATTTAATTTGAAAACGATGAAAACCAGTATTTCAATATGAGGACATCACCAACAATTTATACTGGTTCAAAATAAGATGGGGAAATATATTCAATTGAGATTTAATCTGCTTACCGTCAAAGTACGATCGTTTGATGCGAGCTTATCAAAGGAGGCAATGATAAATGTATTTTATTTTACAATTTATATATCAGTTGCTGACGATCCAGGATATTATATATTTTTTTCATGTAGCACATCTCTTCAAAACATCGTGAAAGTTAGTATGTACCGAAGATTGTTTTTTTCTAGTCTAAAAATATTTATATCTTCTATAATACAGTTCCAGAAACTCTGAATTTGTAAGGACACGACTCTTCTGTGCTGAGGTCTGAGCATGACGTCGAGTGAGGGAACAAGCTATCGACCATAATCATTGCTACGTGCTAACGAGTTCTGGTACCAATCCTGCAAAAGTCGGATTCGTTTGTTCGAGCGTCCCTATAAATGACCATTGAAATTGAATACACATTTTCACATTAATTTACTTACGAATTACCATTCAGTTTCAGAGGAGGATGAGGGTGGATTCTGCCGTTAGTGGAATTGCGATGCTTCTTCAAACAGCAGCACCCAGTAAATGAGTTATCAACCTATTGATATACAACACATTGGTAATAAGTTGAGGCGCATCGCTTGAAGATTCTGACAATGTTTCGAACAAGATTGAGTGGAGTGAGTTATCAATTACCCATTTGTCTTATAATAGATAGAATAACTCGGAATAGGCCAATAAACTTGAGTGATAGGCAGGATATCCGCATCCGCATTCGTAGAGGATCCGAATGAATTTGATAAGCACATTCGTAATTCGTCATCCGCATCTGCATATGGTGGATACAGATATTGTGCATCCTCAATGCAAAAGCCACATTTATGATGCGTCAAACATAACGCTGTAACACAAAAGGATTAGTTCTACGTTGACTAGGTTGCATTCATATTTTTTCAGTTATCATAGATAGACAGAAAGATAAAAACTTCGTCATCATGAAACACAAGGCAATAACTCTTTGCATTTTGTGATTTTAAAGATCAACATCGACGAAAAGGGCAAGAACCATCCCAATAGCTTTTGAATGGTGAACGACATTAAATCAGAATGAAGTAAAACAGGGCATCTATTGTTTTCCTTTGCTACACATGCAGACACCCTGCAGAATATCTGTGATGGGGAGGTGCAAGTCCGACGATATGATTATCATTGTACTCATCCCCACACTCTAACATACCTTCAAAACCTGAGCACTTCAGCAATGAGAGCTGTATTCAACTATGAAATCTGAGCACTTGAGCAATGAGAGCTGTATTCAACTATGAAATCTGAGCAGTTAAGCAATGAGAGCTGTATTCAACTATGAAATCTGAGCACTTAAGCAATGAGAGCTGTATTCAACTATGAAATCTGAGCACTTAAGCAATGAGAGCTGTATTCAACTATAAAATCTGAGCACTTAAGCAATGAAAGCTGTATTCAACTATGGAATCTTAGCACTTAAGCAATGAGAGCTGAAATCAACTATGAAATCTGAGCACTTAAGCAATGAGAGCTGTATTCAACTATGAAATATGAGCACTTAAGCAATGAGAGCTGTATTCAACTATGAAATCTTAGCACTTAAGCAATGAGAGCTGTATTCAACTATGAAATCTGAGCACTTAAGCAATGAGAGCTGTATTCAACTATGAAATCTGAGCACTTAAGCAATGAGAGCTGTATTCAACTATGAAATCTGAGCACTTAAGCAATGAGAGCTGTATTCAACTATGAAATCTGAGCACTTAAGCAATGAGAGCTGTATTCAACTATGAAATCTGAGCACTTAAGCAATGAGAGCTGTATTCAACTATGGAATCTGAGCACTTAAGCAATGATAGCTGTATTCAACTATGAGAAATTATCAATAATGAAAAGGTTTCAGTGTTTCAACATAATATCTGGAACAAAACCACATAACTAATGTTCGGAATCAATAATAACGACCAATAATTGTTGCTCACTATCCTCGAATATATATTTTTTTCAATACAGATTGTTTCGAGCTGGGTTTGTGGTAACGATTGCATTTTAATAGCAACAACTTACCGTGGACACAGAAATCGAATGTAATTCACATTATTTCGCTGTCCGGAATAAATTTAAAGATCTTGGATGGATGTCTCCGTTGCATATAGAAATAATTTTTGATCAGTTGATACTCCTGGTACGTTGAAGAATCCGCCATTTTGATAGCTAACATATTTGAACGATGCATGAAGACATGAATTAATTTCAAGATGGTTCTTACCAAAATTCGAGCAGTTGCTAGACAGAGGGATTCGATTAATGTTGTGACCAAAGGTACGAACTCTGAACATGCATCGACCTGCTTCACAGGTGGCTGGAAGAAATTCAAAATCTTGGTATTTATTTAACTTATATTGCATAACACAAGTAGGAAACTTTGCTATGGTGGTGACAGATCACCTCTAACGGAACAACCATTGCCCCATGCCATGCAGTTCTGCCATCTTGCCGGGAGTTCCAGATAGTGGACTCAGTTCCATGTCAGTCTGGCATGTAATACACTGTTTTAATAACTAGCAACGAAGAGGCAATTATAAAATACGGGATTTTAATATAATGAAACATCCCCATCCGCATCCGCTCAGATGTCATAATTAAAAAGCACATCCACAGGAATCATGAACGAGATATCAGCATTCACGTCCGCCTCCACAGTTGTGCGAAGTTCGACATACGGTCCATCAGTCTTACATTCACCTTATGAGTTCGTTTGTCACTCGAAGAATTGAGGTTGATTCACCTCACTACGGTGAAAAATTCTGTCCCAATGGAACATTACGGAAAAGAGCTTTAATATTTTCTATCATGTTGCTATGCCGGAAAAGAGAATATGGAATTGTGTAATGTATTATTAATATTGGTAGGAGGAATACCGTCAAATTTTATTATGTTGATACTGGAATCGTGAATCAATTTGAATAAATACAATTTCATTGCAATTATGACAGATTCGGTGCAATGTTATTAAAGGCGCACTAGATTTCGAGCCATCGAAATATCGTGTGCAATTTATATCGGTGGAGTAGACTTCATTTAATAACACGGCAGTCGCGTATAACATCAATATAGTCTAATATAATTCCTGGAGCGTATTAACAATTACCATCTGAAGATATGCGCACGGATGACCTGCGTTTTAATGGAGATTAATATTTTGTCGTTCTGTTTGTGTGAACACGTTCTAGTACTATTACTACTCAGCGCTAACTCTCCGAGTTGGTCAACTTCCATAGAATAGGGGATTGTTCGTATACGAAAGAGAATAGGGGATTGTTCGTATACGAAAGTCTGGCTTCCAAACAATATGTAAACTTCGCTCATTCACGTGATCGTTAAATTATTTGGATCATCGGTCGCATTCGGCTGTTGAACTTGAACGCGTCTGCGTGGCAAATTGACTGAATACTTCTTGGTCAAGAAAATGAGTTTTTTTTAAGATATTAACAGAGCGCTTTCTGAATTTCAACAGATTTCTTAACATGTGGGGAAAATTTCAAAGTCTTACACACCTTTAAGGTTAGTTGTAACAGTGTTTATGCCACATCAAATTAGTTTAGAATCTTACCTCATCTCAGTTTCTACGCGATAACATTTTATATTTATTTCGGACATAATATTCCCTCCCAATATTAAAGCTTCCAATTGTCTCTGCGGAACATCAGTAATGTTGAGATGCAGTGTGTATCAACGCATGTAATCCAACATTTGTCGAAGAAAATTGCTTCCTTAACGACCAATGATCGCTCTGAAGATCAACAGCACACAAAGACTTTTCTGATTGCAGCGACAGATCCTTGATAAGACAGCTATTCCAGACATGTCTTATTATATGCTTGTGTCTAGCAGAAAGTTGTTGTTAAATCCGTTAATTGGCAGATCAGGGCTCTTTGAAGCCCGGTGTGATCCGGTCACGCGTAGACCCTATAAGGGTATCGACCGTGTGATCCGGTCACGGGTAGACCCTAAAAGGGTATTGAATGGCTTGCATGTTTACTCCAATAATACGAGGATACGCAACATTAACTGTGATTGGTCATGAGTTAACTTAATCATTCTCATCGATGTACGTTATCTTGCGTTCCTGAAGTCCGCAAACTCCTTATCATTACCAACACGTTCCAATGCTGGTCTGCATCAGTATTCTGCCTGAGTTAGTCCTCTAATAACGCTCCGTATCAGTAGTCGGTCACGGTGGCCATGTGCCTCCCGTGCTGTTTGGCGACCTGTGATGGACTGCTCGTTTAAGGGCAAACGTGCATACCAAGCAACTCGGACCCGATTAGCACTAAAAACAACGAACCGATACTCTGTGATATGTTAATAAGCAATAAGAATAAAGTATAGTATACCAACCAAAAAACAGTGTATCATTAAATCATCGGCGGCAATTTGAACAGTTCCATCTGTTATCGAGAAGTAATAAAAAAATGAACATTTATCGATCATTTACGATGTAGATTTGCAATAAATAAAGAATTTCATTTTAAATGCAGCTTAAACTGAATTGAGCGTGTCATCGAATCTGTCACTAGTTCACTACATTTAGAGCATTGACATTCATTAACAGAATTGAAGTGAAACTGCCTACAAGTCTTGCCTTCAACAATTAATTTTACTCAATTATTTCAATGAGCTGTCAGGACAATTTTTTGTTAGTCCAATTATCACCATCTCTTGCTTTTTAGTAATCCAATTATCACCATTTATTGCTTCTTAGTTAGTCCAAGTATCACCTTCTCCTGCTTTTTAGCTAGACTAATTGTTATCACCGTATCTTGCTTTCCGGGTCCACAGCTTCAGATCCAATAACCCTTATCTCATTTGCAAACCACCCGTAAAGACCGTTTTCTTCAGGTACAGAGTAACGAAATGAATATTTTGCTTCATAACCAAATATGTTATAAGGTGATGTTCCTGAAAAAAAATAGAATTTGGGTAACGTCAAAGAATTATGATTCCTACCGATGTGTTATCTGTGTAAATTTCTTCATAATGGGGGCTATTTTGATCTGTGTCGGTCGATTGAGATTTTATGATTTCAATAAATTTGGGTCATCAAATTAATTGAAATAAGATAACATGTAAATGTTTGATTGGTTTAATTGCATTCCGTGAAAAGTAAACTGGAGGCATTCAGGGGCTTACAACTTTATCGGTGTTGACCTGTTTTGAATAGTATATTGGCAACCAAATTGAAAAAAATATGAGAAAAAAAAATTCTTAGAACTGATAATGGATCGTATTTTCAGCCTGTCAAATTTTCGAGCTACATGCATCCATTTGTCTGCCGAATTAATGCAAGTCCCACTCAAGTTGGGACGGGCAGAGAACAAATATCGTGACAACATAATTACCAAATCAATGACAATATTTTGCACAGATCATTATCATTATTGATAGTAATGATTAGAGTGTTTGCCTGACTAGCTGGCTGGAATTTGCAGACTACTTGAGCCTACACAGGGTATGCTCATGTTACATGGATGTCCACAGCGTACGCGGACCATTTCTATAATGTTCCGTGTTAAGTAGATTTGAATCATATGCAGAGGTTTTGTCAATTCGATTGATGAATGAATTGAGCATGCAGCCTCAGCCAAAGTGATCATTATGATATTCAAAGCGGTGAGGCGGACGTCACGAGGGTCACAAAATGCGATAACATAAACAAACAACCTGTTTTGAGTTTTTTTAAGTCGTTAGTAGAATAATCTACCGTAATCATCGACCGATCAAATGACTTATCGTTTGCTTATGGTTTGCATCACTGTCGATATTTCTGATAATCTATCGGTTTCGCTGCAGTGTGTGATAATTTGATGCGGTGTCACGTTGGCTCTTCAGACCCTGACGCTATTTGCATGGGAGAAAATAATCGTTATAATTAAATTTAATAGACGTTTTAATTAAATAATATAGATCGCAATTCCATTTTAAAAATTGACATAAACATTGAACCAATTTCAATCAAACATTTCAACATCGATTAGTGTCCAGCTTATTGCTCTGTCGTGCCGTTCAACTAGACTGTATTCAACACACGCATTATGAGAGTCTGTCAAAACTATGCCTACAGTTGCATCGTGCAATTCAACATCTCTCCACTGCAGAGTCCGATGAGGCGAGGAATGAGCGTACAAAAAAATGTTGGAAGTAAGGATTACGAATATTTATTACTAACTGTCATCAGGCACTGCTGGATATGAAGACGGGCAGGGCTGAAACACGACTGCCCAACAAAATTGAAAGAGCCTGAATTGTTGCGCTGGTCAATAACAGTTCATCATTATTGTTCCCTTTGGCCATGGAAGATGGGGAATCCACCAATCGATCAGAGAAGTTAGCACATCTAGTGTCTCTTGCTTGATTTTTTTATCATTATAATTACAAAAACATCACTATTGGGAACTATTTATGTCTGTTAGTACTAACGGGAACGCCTGTAATCATTGTATATAATGAATGATGTGTTTCGGGTAGATGGGTAGTTGTATTTGGTATTTAATATAGATCGTAACATGCATGATTAGTTTACCACCAGTGACTTCATGCAGTCCCATAACTGGGTTATTGTACGCAACAATACAACAACAATACTATAACTATGCAGCCTCTTAACTGGGTTATTATTAACAACAATACTAAGACTATTTTTGAGCAAAATTCAGTCTCATTCAAACAATAAAAGTTTACATTAGGTTCTTATCAGGTAAACAGTGTAAGGGTAAGGCAATCACTGTTTGCATCAACAATAACATTTATTAACATTACGTTGAAATTAAATATATAATTTGATTTCCTGGAGACTTTATTAGGTGCCACTATCTAGATCGGCTTCTCCACCTGGATCATTTCTTTAAGGATATTATTTTACTCTGAATATAAAGTAAAACGTTCAATAAAAGAAACAGTTTTTTTCTTCATTTTTCTTTGTCATGGTATTTTTCTGCCGCAATTATCCTTAGGCTATTCGTCACGTCATTCATATTTTAATGTGCTCTGATTTGCATCAAAAAACAATTCCAATTGTGACAGTATTACTTATATGAGCAATGATACTCGTCGCTCCAAATGCGATAAATGAGTGGTGCACCACCCAGTGATCACCAACACTATATGCCTACAAGCATAAAAAAAAATGTTTTGTGAAGGTTGTAAACATATATTTTCAGAATTAAGTGACAGCATAGCTATACTCTTTGGCAGGATATATCTCATTAGAAAATAACGTATAGAAAGTATTTCCTCATAAGTCGCTGTGCGAACTGATGGACTAGTTCAAAACTGTCCGTCCGTTTGGTTAACTACTACTTCGGTTTAGGTAAAAAAAAATACACTCGAAAAAAATTATGCACACTAGATGGCGATCAATTCTAAATAGTATTTTACATTGCATTGACTATGACTGGCGAAAATATAACCTGGTGAACACTTACCCTTGCCTTCTGGTCTTTTAAAAGTCATGATTTTACACTAAAATGTTAAAGTTAGGTTTCATAAATATACCATCAAAATTAGTACCCCAACGAAAAAAAAAGAACAATATTTTAAAAACACACATACAAATTTAGTGTGTGTTTTAGGTTGCATAAATAACTCAGCCTTATTTGTTTGTTTAATTGAGTTCGTTTCTTGCCACCCTAAAGGACGTGGAATGCATCACAGTGAACAGGGTCTCAAGAGGCGTCGAGTCCTTCCCTGTGATTTTTTTTTTTAATCGTGCCTCGTTCTCTCCAAATTGGGAACATCCAAGTTTTATTTCCATGAGGTCGGCCGAGTCTTACTAAATTACAGTTTAACAAGAGATCTCCGAGTTATAGGCTTCAGAAGGGGCGCATGTAATGTAGGCAGAATTGCAAATTAAATGTGGAAGTTGTGTACGGTATTTGAATAGCGGTTCGTTAACAGCTCGTTGTGGGTACGGGTTTTGACATTCTGTTTAGTAATTTATTTCAAGTCGTAAGTGATTACCTTCCCGAGAAGTTGGAGTTGTACATGAGGTTTTGTTACTGTTTGAGTGTTGTTTCTAGGGAGATTTCAAATCTCCAAACGGACTGATTAATAGCATGCATTACTCTACAAACTGCGTAACGGACACGAACAAATCAATTTCGATGATCCCGTTGGGAAAATGAACAATTTCGGTTTATGACAGAAAAATGAAACATCTATTGTTACTAGACACATTTTGCCCATTCATCCATTCGTCCCAAGTCTCAAACTGAAAGTGACAATCGAACATTATGCGGCGTGGGTTGTAGAAACGAATCGAATGTGTTAGAAGTCATTGGAAAAAATAACTATTTGACAAGCCGTAATGGTTCACTCCCGTTACCAAAATAGTTTACTTTCGTTACCAATGTACCTGTCATCGACAAGGTCAATTCACGCCTGGCATTTTTTTTTTAACAGGACGGGATGCTATTTATCCATTTTTCCCCATGGAAGTTTTATTTTCACGATAGATTTTTAGGAACAAGAGAATAGATTAGAAATAGCTTGCTATTGCGAAGGAGACGCATATGTACCGCATGGGCTTAAATGGACCTGGTATGGAAGGTGTTGCTGTTGTATGAAGTAGGCGGGAGTTTGTTGAGAGCGGTACTGAGTTTCTATGTTTACAGCAGAGCGAGTGTTTGAGTTGGTCTTGAAAGTTCTTCCTCTTCTCCCCTGTCTTTCGTGCTGGGAAGCTGCGTGGTCAGGTAATGGTGGTGCGGAGGTAAACCATGCATTAAAAGTCGTCGGGCCTCGCTGGGGACACTCACCCCTGAGCTCACACATGTCCCGGAGAGATCGAGCGCTGAAAGGCTTAGATTTGAAATTTGTATGATCTTACCTGGAATATCACAAGGATTTCCTTGGCGTCCACCACCCTCTCATATCGATGGGAATGCAGTCGCGTGACAGTGCCTGTATAACTATTGCAAACGACGGATATATTTAATAAGGGAACGGGATTTTTTCTGCAACTAAATGACTCATGATTTATTAATCATATCTGAAGTGTCCTAGAAACGTCCAGAAATCAGCCTCCACATCACAAATATTTATTCTTTTTTCGATGAGTCGAAGAGAGCTAAGGTTCTTTGATTCATGAGTAGTAATCTCATGAAAGCGATGCGTGAGACTGCAATAAACTGACGAGGAGAAATGGAGTAGAAACCGATAATTTAATCCCTAATCCTTGAAGGGATTATATCCAATGCGCATGAGATCTGTGATATTGATGATTTCACAATATGATTTCATTTGCTGTTGTAAATTCTTCAGTTGTCATCTCAATGTATACTGAACTAGAACCTGGCAGCATATAAATAATAACGGCGAGTCGAGACCGTTCATTAAAGTACGAGTGGCAGGAAATTGTGCATGTCCCACTATTGAATCATTGAACTTGTGCATGACCCAGTTCAATGATTCAATAGTATTTATTTGGTGAGGTCGGGCAAAATTGTATACAATGATAAGAAGAGTATGTATTCTCGGTCAAGGGTTTCTTAATTCAAAATTGCAATTATTATTAGTTTCAGAAGTTTGTGTCTATTTCAAGGCTTCTCTCATGCAAAAATGTTGGACAAATTGGATTTTTATTGTACGCTAAATTTCTCACCAAAATCATTTGAAGAAATACTCTCGACGTGAATTATTTCTTGCTGTAACGAGAAGTCTCAGAAAGATCCGTCAGTGTGCACACACAAAGTCTTGGGCAATGAAAGTTGTCACGAAGAAGTGACGGTGAAATCCGCGTCACTTGATCTCAGAGGCCAAGTCACGGCTATTAATCCGACCGAGCCTGGGAAGGAAGCATTGCTTTAAGTGTGATTCTGAATATGTGCGTAACTGTGTTGGTGTGTGATGATGTATATGTGCGTAATTCTGTACGATGAGGACCCTTGTAGTGGAGATCCTGAAGGGACCGAGCCAGTATGGTCTGGTCTTACTTCCTACCGGCCTGAACCTGTCCGGTACGGGTTGTACAATAAGCCTGTACTAAGTGAACCCGTGTTCAAGTCCGCTCCCTTATTCCATTCATGATAGTTATGAACATGAATCAAATAATGCTAAATGACCGTGTTTAGCTCATTAGTTCTCAATGTTATTATGTAAAAATGAATCAAATATTCTCAATATTTGATTATTATAGTTACCTTTTGGCCATTATATTTCTACAAGGGCTACAACCGTTCAGTTTCGTGATAAAATGGTAAGAAGAATGAGGACAAATATTTGATCATATAAAAATGTTTTCTGAACACATTAGAAACAAAAAAGGATCAGCTACGAAACTATTGTCCGTATTATGCAAGTGATGAGCAATATTATCCGCCGAGTTCCCATATAACTCAATTTCGGGATATACAGGGTCAGAAATATTCCGCGAAGGGGCAGTATTTTTTGTACCATATGATTCACCGATAGGCATGTTTTGTGACCTTAATTATTGCAAGTTTAAAGATGAACTGTATCAGCTGCCTAATAAATACCACTGATCATTTTGCGTGTACTGTGTTCGAACTTTGTGTAGCATGTTTACATTCAAATAACGAGATAGCTTTTTTCCGTAAACCTTAGCTTGTATTTATCTTGCTGTGGATTTAAACTACTTAGGCAAATTTGATTTTGCTTATCAAGTTTACGCTTTGTTTATCAAGTAAGCTAAACCAACATCAGACACAATATTTGTTTAACAATGATTATTCTGGTAAAAGTCAATCGTTTTTTATTAACATTTTTGTAGGTACGACGTCGAAGGAAAAATATCCTTATTGCCGTTAGCCTTCCTCCATCTGGATTGGCGGTCAAAAAATTTATGAGTGTTCCAGAATTTCTCGATATTGGGAAAGGCAGAGCCTCATGTCCGTGCGTACCACTTTTATTTAACGCAACTGCTCCTTTGTAATTGCTTTTTTGATATTATCGTTATTGAATCGTTCTGTCGAACAAAAATAAGTATAGTTTTTTCATTTATGATTTAAATTGTAATACATATCAGTTTGGAGACCATTGTTAGGAAACTCTTAGTTGGGACTGTCTGAGATGACCAATGAACAGGACTGCTAGAATGGAATCATCAGCCCGTTTCAGACCTACTACTACTACAACAAGAAAAAAAAGATTAGCTAGCAATTAACAACAAAACTGTGCTACTTATACTTAGCATTTTTTGCAGATGTCCCTCTTGCTACTCACCTCTCAGTATGCAACCCAATTTCTTGGAGATGCCCCTTCAGGCATTTCACAATGAAAAAATGTTTGAATGCTATTGCACCTAATGCAACCCATACCTTGGAGATGCTCCTTCGGCATCTCGCCTTGAAATATTTTCTTCGGTGCAACGTGAACAATACCCGTCTTTATTCCTGTAGCACAGATTCGGGCGGGACCTGGTGCTGCAGAGAGTAGAGCGACATATGGTCGCCAGCTTTTTTTTCCAATGGTAATCGAGTCGTCGTCGTGCCTGACATTCAGATGACCACTGTTGAGGTAGAGGGTATCTTCCTATCCGGAGGGACTTTGCTGCCACTAAGGTTTTCTCAGTGCAAAGCCAATGCCAATTCAAAATTCAAATATTTTTTTTTGCCAAGTAACTCAAATTTAAAATATTTGAATTACTTTTCACTAAACTCAGGATCTGCCACAAACACCCGTTTCCTGAGAGATGCCCTTCTGTCATTGAAACCCGAAATGCTCCTCAAAGACCAATCACACGTGAACAGACTTACTATTCTGAACACTAGGAGAAAACTACTCCCTGGCAACTGGGCGTGAAACTTCCTCATGTCATGCGCTTTTCAAAATTTCACTGTATTTCTGAAAAATTTGACCTAGACTCTAGATCAACCAGGAGCGGGTCTATGTCTAGCAGAGATAGACCTGCCTAGCGTCTGTACTAGAAATTCAACAGCCTTCAAGGAACCACTAGCGTCCATAGTACCTAATATAAGCACATTAGTAGGACCAGTACCAGGCAACTGGGTGCGGTGCTCCTCCTGAATGTACATATATGTGTCAAAATTGAATACCCACATGCTCCTTTGAAGTAGACTCGATTCCGATATCTAGTTTTAGTCCTTTTTGACAGAATCTCTGTGACAAGCTAACAGGCATGCCCTCTAAGAAAAGTATGATTCCGTTGAGCGTATGGGTGTGCCCGTCACTGCTCGACCGTCTGAGATGCGAACTGCTGCTCACATCTCCATTCGCCCCGTTCCTGAAAATGTCATATGACACTCGACAGCTTTTTCTCCTGAGGTGAAATGACTCGGGTATTAGTGGGTAGTAGCCAGTATATAATGGTTATGGTAGTTGTGGTCCTATACTTTTCGATCCTTGAAACATGCATCTTCCTGTATGTGTGCGTGAACTTCTAAAGTGAAGCTTTGTTGACTATCCCCCATCCATCGTTCAAGGAGAGAACTCGACATGAGCACATGTGCTCGATATATTTGCTTAATCTAATCAAATCTACTTCTACTTTTAGAGAATGTCGGGCAAAGTTTTCACCTGGATATATGCGAGTGTTTGACAGATCATGTTCTTCAGCGGCAAACTAAGACTAATCAGGGGATGGAAGTAGGATTTTGGATCTCTGCCGGTAGATCTGAATTTGTAATATACACGGATGTGAGTCAACTGAAGTAATTATCGTTCAAATATGTCTATG
>SDVV010007726.1:0-17604 GCA_016164225.1 Gammarus roeselii | reverse complement strand
GGAAAGCACATCAGAGCAGCGTCAAAATCAACCATTCACAACCATTCTCCACTCACGCCTGTTCATTGCACGCTGTCTCGCCACCTCCACATTCATGTTTCTTCTTCCCAACGCCTGCTTCAGACCATCCATCCACCCAAACTTCGGACTACCTCTAGGCCTGCGACCACTCGCCTCCGCATTCATCACCCTTTTCACCAATCTCCCTTCATCCATCCTCTCCATGTGCCCGAACCATCTCAGTACACGCGAATCCACTCCGTTCTCCAACTTTTTCACCATCCCTGTTCTGATTCGAACCACGTCGTTGGTTCGCCCGGGAATACTATGAATTCTGATGTGTCGCGTCCTGGGAAAGTGATTTGATATGCGGGGGTGTGGGTGTTCCGTGGTTTGATCCACTTTACTAGAGAAACGTTGGTGACTTCGTAATCCTTAGCTAAACCTGTTGCACTTAGGTCAGTTAGGTCAGTTTTAGGAGTGTAGTTGTAAGTTGCTTTGTGTTCGTCTATTTTGTTAATCCTTTGTATTGCGTTTCTTTGCTCGATATTTACGCCGTGGGCCAGATACTTCTGTCCTGTCGGTTTATGTTTATTGGTCTGCCTCCCAGTTGTTTGGAAAGCGAGTTCATCATGGCGAATGGGTTCATTGAGGGGGCAACTTTGTTTGCACCACTATCTACAAGCGTTATGAGGAAGTGGATAGGGAATGATGCTGATCTTCTCTTCTGGGTGGGAGGGTCAGCCTGGGGGGAGCGAATCGCGGCCGCAGCCTCTCGTCGTCCGACTTCGGGCCCCGTTTGGTATTGCAGGATCTCCCTCTCAAATTTGTCCTGGGAGCAGTCTCCGTGTCCCGTAGGGTGGACTCTAATTTTGCAGTTAAAGCAGTGAGATTCTTCGGATGGGCACGACAAGGCATCGTCCCGTTTATCGTAGTCGTCTTGGGAGCAGTGTGAGCATCTTTGCTTACCGTGGCAATCTCTGCTCGTGTGTCCGTATTTCTGGTCTTTATAGCATTGCATCGGACGTCTTTCGAAGGGTGTAACCTTGGTTTTGACGTCAAAGAAAGGTGTGTCTATGTAGTCAGGTGGAGTGGGGCAATTGAATTTAGGCAGAAGGGCCGTGGTGGTGTTTCTTTTTGGCTTGATTTTTGGTGCGATTTTCGCTTCAACTATACATTCCTCGTATTGGACGAGTCCGGTGATGAACTCGGCGGCTTCATCACTCGGGAGACCCTCGATGTAAATTAGGCCTGAACTCATGGAAAAAGTTGGGCGTGGTATGATTTTGCAAGGCTTTTAGCCTATTCTGTTTTTGGAGAGTACAGTGTCACTTCGAAGTTTTGTGTCTACTCTAATGGTGAAACTATCGTCACCGCTGGCGGTGTTGTTGAGAATTGGACGGCCAGTCATGAAGCCCAGTTTTTCTCGTACTTTATAGGGGCACATATCCGGTCTGTCAATGACATCTAATGTCATTTTCAAGTGCTTGGGGAATTTAGGGCCTCTGTTGAATAGATTGTGGACATCAAATCGAGTGTTTTGTCTCCTCTTTACGTTTCTTGGTGTTCGGGCGTTATGAGTTTGAGCTGGGAGGAGAGCGATGTTATCAGAGAGGTCACGAGGCGGAAGCACACGAACAGGTTACAGATTCCCTGGCCTCTATCCTCTTCATCAGCTCATAAAGTCGGGTATTCATAGTTGCAAAATGGTTCTCGAGTTTAGTGAAGCATCCAGACTTCACTGGAGGACGCCGAGCAGTCGTCAGTCTCCAGCTCGAGAAGGCCCATCATTTTGCTCATCTTGCCTAGGACATTCTGCATTCTGATTATATTCGCGTCAAGCTTCGAGAAGCGTTTATTTGTGTCATCGACTACAACCTGAGTCATGTCTCCTGTCGATGAATAACTTATGAAGGGTTTGTCGTTCGTTTTCGCCGACAGGTTTGAGTGCGACGCTTTGGAGGGGCCGTCGACCCCTCTCCAATTGGAAATGGCCTTGTCCATTATTAGATTCCCGGCTTCTACTCGGGATTCTGGGTACTGAAGGTGAGGCCCTTCTTAACGTTTATTGTATTCACGAATCTGTACACAAACTTAATCCTTAAATTTACTGTTAAAGTTAATCCTAAATCGATTTGTTCCTTGTATTTTGAACCTATTTTGACAAGATTTTTGTTTTTATACACTTATTTTTTGAAAAACATTTTTTTATGCTTTTCTTTGAATTTCAATTGGTTTCGGTTCTAAATTCACGAACACAGGTGTCAGTGGGGGGGGGGGCTCACCTCTTTGTGCAGCATCTGAACAAAGAGGGGGGCTCACCTCTTTGTTGCAATCTGAAAAGGAGGGACGGTGGAGGGATCTTTTTAAATCAAAATATCGTTACACAAAAGGACAGATTAAATTTGGTGGGTAACGAAGGCGCCGCGGGAAGACGGGTGAGCCTGGGATACCCCCGCGGGGTGTCCCTACAAGGTGCGGTACCGATTTTGCTCTAAAAAGATGGTGTTCGATCTCTCCAAGTTGGAAACTTTAACCATTACGAGACGATATTCGGTCTCGGAGCGGTGTTCGGCTTAGAGCGGTGACCGGTTCTTATTTAGATACAGTAAAAAAACGACGCTTCTATACCGTGGAAACTTGGAGCTTAGGCGCAAAGAACAGTGTGCTATGTCAATTTCTCGATTTATTGTCCGTCATTGGTTACGATACTGCCTCTGCGCAAAGCTCCCCACAGAGATCACAGACAGTTCACTTCAAACTGAAACTGTTCGGTAGTTCATCGCAGCAGTGAAAATTGCCTTCAAACCTAAGGTTGCGCCGTAGCTGGGTGGCGTAGCTCGACAGGGCATGAAGAACAAGACCTCTACACATCAGGAGCGGGAGAACTTACTCAGTTACTCTGCTCTAGAATGTAAATGACAATCTTGACTGGACTCACTTATCATCATTCAATCTAATAATGCTTCACTAGCCTTTGAGGATTTGAAAGGAGCTTTGTTGTTTTGGGCCAACTCATCACAAAGGATGATGCGTCCATAAATAGCTCATGACAGCAGCATGTTATTCTTATCAGTGCATATTTGAAGCATTGCACAAGAATAAACCAAAACAAGGGGCTCAGCAGAGTATACGATTCGAGAGCTAAGGCTTTCTAGTGCCCTGGAGCCAATGTCCTTCCTAGCACCGGATGCTCAGCAGAGGAACTTGGGACGTTAGATAAGGCAAATCCATAACCTTTTATGAGCATCTTTACAGTCCTTGGTTAGCGATGGAAGTGTCTCTTGTAGTGCTCAGTTCTGCTAGCTGATCATTTCACCAAATGTTTGAATTGACGAGTGTGAACATTATTGTAACATGCTGGATCAATACTCCTCGCATGTAAATGACAGTTCCCAAGATTCTAGGCAGCGCTGTTGTGTTGGTAATATCTCAACAAGCTGTGCGTATGATGCTGTTTTTAGGTTTGAGCTATGAATTGTCAACATCCCGACATTGTTGGAGAAACTTTAACATTTTGAAAATAGTCTGGTTCGCGTCACAGGACGTGCAGAACAAGACCTTCAGTATCGCCCATCCAAAGAATGATCGTGGGGAAACGGAAACGAATTCCGGAAAATCCGACGTGGAACTCTGCGTATGGCGCTGTTATTTTGGTTGAGCCACGAACTTCCTAAATCCAATTACCCAAGTTCAAGCATTTTGAAAAATCTCTGGCACGAGGTGTGAAGAGACTAGACCTGAGTAGCGTGACTTTCTAGCTTGTTGATCAGCATCCTGCCAGCGCAGAGCGTCAAAGCGTCTCTGGCACGAGGTGTGAAGAGACTAGACCTGAGTAGCGTGACTTTCTAGCTTGTTGATCAGCATCCTGCCAGCGCAGAGCGTCAAAGCGTCTCCGGCACGAGGTGTGAAGAGACTAGACCTGAGTAGCGTGACTTTCTAGCTTGTTGATCATCATCCTGCCAGCGCAGAGCGTCAAAGCGTCTCCGGCACGAAGTGTGAAGAGACTAGACTTGAGTAGCGTGACTTTCTAGCTTGTTGATCAGCATCCTGCCAGCGCAGAGCGTCAAAGCAGTAACTGGTGCTGCATCAACTCTAGACAAATTATAAATGAAATTAGTTACTACGGTAATTGAATTAGTTACTACGTTAAGTCAATTCCTTTGAGCTGCGGATGACAAAGGTAGGCACGGGTGCCAAACAAGGCGAGAAGAACAACGCCTTCGAAATAAGTAAGTTAAGCTCGTTTTTGATTGAATAATTAAACGAATTTCGAGAAAAACGACGTGGTATATTAGCTATAGATGATCAAAATTCATGAAATTTTTCCATGTCACGGGCGCAAGGCATGAAAAACAACACAGGCGGAACGGCCAAGCTCGAAGCTCAACTTTGGAGAAAAAAAAAACGAGAAAAAAAAACGTGAAACTCTAGGTTAGGAGCCTTGGTTGAGTTTGAGTTTAGAAATGGTCAAAAATTGATGCATTATTGGCGAGCCCTTAGCGTCGTGAAGACCCGCTCGAACGAGCGTTACGACGGAGACATTCACTTCTTCGGTATGGGTTCCAAACCCTTTCGTATAATAAATGAAAAACATCATCAGCTGAAGGAACAATTACACTGCAAAACAGTACGTCTCCCCGCAGGAGCCGAGCCATCTTGTGCCAAAAATGCGATTGAGATTGGTCATGTATGAAGTATCAAGCAGCCATGACGGACGTTCGAAACTCGACTGCGACACTCTATTGCAAGCACGGAATTTCCTAAACGGCGTCGATGTGGTCCAAGGAAGCAAAGGGGAAGCAAATGTAATGAGAAACTGGCGCTGTCGCTCTGAGAAGAACACCAGCACAGTCCTGGCTGGTGTGGCTGCCTTCAGTGGACATGATATGTAATGGCAAGGCAGAACTCTTGCGGTCAGAACACGTCAACAAATGATTCCAGAAATAGCTTCGACTAAGAACACGACTGAAGTGCGAGTAAGCTTAACCAGCCCAGTCTCATGTCGCTTGTTTTTGAACATTTTGCAGAACAGCTCCATCTGGAAGCACTGGTTCTGAAATAGCATATGCAGTGCAGCTGGTGAATGCACAATGGGGCAAATAAAATTTAGTGGAAGTGTCACACTGTAGATGTCATCACCAAAACGTCAAGTAACCTTACTCCTTCTGGGGCCATGCATTTTTATCAATTCCCTAAAAAAATGAGAGCAGTTGCAAAGGGAGATTTTAAGGGAAATCAATTTTCAGTCTTCCATCACATTCATCATTGTGAGCAATATTTCAATACTTTGTTAAATAACAAAATCAAGTGAAAACATTGAGAACAATAAATATTGGAACATTAAGTTAACCGATAACATCGGCAATGATCCCTTAACATATGCAGTGGAATCTCAACATTTCAAAGCCAACACAACCAACCAAAGAGTTACCTGCTTTGAACATCGGTGTAATACTTAATTTAACAAGATGCAATGACACCCGAAATTTATCCAATAATGTTATTCAAGAAGAGTTATGATAGAACAGCAACAACAGACTTTCATTGATAAGGAGCACATGCAGCGACCGTTCAGGCTTTAATTGATGGAAAGTTATCATGCAGTTCAGTCAAATAACGACCATTACAGTAGCTACTTGATAGCTAAAATACAATTGTTTTAGTCCGTTGACACGCAAACACATGATGTGACGGTGGCGGAGAATAAGGGCTCATCTCCACCGGGGCCCAACATAAGACACCGCAAGCTCCTCCGTGGGGCACGAAGATCATCGATTCTGTTAGCTTCGTGCTCCGTGTGCAAAAACAGGACGACGGCGTTGCTATGAACAATAAAAGTCTGTCTTTGATACAGACACCAGGCCGAACCCTCCTGCCTAGGGAAGTGGCCGACAGCAGGCGCACCTCCAACTCCTCTTGTGCATTCACACGTAAACGAACTTATCCTTCTGACGCTTCAAGGCCCGGTCCGGACCACGCAACATGCACTTCGAGTCTGGAGTGCGGTTCGAGATCTGAGTCAGCAGCAGAGCCCGTCAGCAGTATCTGGTTTACCCCTGCTGCATCATAGTAACCGTGCTCTTCCTCACCCATCTCCGCCGCTTTTCTCAACGTAACGCCACGGGCGAAAAGGCACATCAGGGCAGCGTCAAACTCATCCGTTTACAACCGTTCTCCACTCACGCCTATCCACTGCACGCCACTCGTCTCTTCTTCCTAACGCCTACTTTACGCCATCCATCCACCTAAATTTCAGTCTATCTCTAGGCCTACATCACTCACCTCAGATTTTAAAACCCTTTTCACCAGTCTCCCATCTTTCAGCCACACCATTTTCTCAAACCATCTCAGAACCCGTGAACCTACTCTGTCCTCTAATTTCATCACTATCCTCGTTCTGAGTCGAACAAGTTACTGATCCTGTCTCTCAGCGTAACTCTAGTCATGCCCATCGAACATTTTACCACGAAAACATTCAACCTTGTCCTCTCCTCTGCTCTGCAATTGCCCAGTCCCAGCTCCGTAGAGCACCACTGGTAGTCGGGACAACTAGACCTGCATACCGAAGGACCGACAGCTCTTAACAGTTTTCAGTGCACCCAATAAGTTACACTTACCGAACTCATTCATTCACAGCGGTTCTCCACTCACGCCTATTAATTGCACGTCTCAGTCACCTTCACACTGAAGTCTCTCTAACGCCTGTACGGCACTCGCCATCTACCCACCCAAACTTCCGTCTACCTCTAGCCCTATGTCCACTTACCTCACCTTTCATCACCTATTTCACCTATCATCCATCCTCACCATGTGTTTCAATCACCTCAACACGTGAATCTACTCTGTCCTCTAACTTCCACACCTTCCCCGTTCTAATTAGAACAAAGTCATATTTGATTCTATCCTTCAGCGTTACTCCGGCCACGCCTCTAAAACGTGTCACCTGAACTATGACTCGTAGAACATGGTTGGGATAACTACCTTCTTATACAACCCTCCATTTGCTTCCACACCCAACACTTTTCACGCTTTCTTCGCTCCAGATTTTATCTCAGTTTCCACAGTCCTGTCTTCTCCACATGACATCCCAGGTACTTGAAACACTGAAAAAGGCAGACGCTGATTGCGCTTGGACTTTGGAAAAATCTTTTGGTTAGAACAAGCCACTGAGTTTTTGATGAACTTCGATAATCGCAATAAACGTCGCTCTGATTTTACACAGACGAGGTGCCCTTGTACAGCATTGCCAGACAAGGGCCTTGTGTATTACGAAGAGGGTTTCAAGACAGTTGTGCTCGACACGTGTCCAATGCATGCCAACTAAGAGTGTGAATGGTGCTGATGACACTGCGATGGTTGTTCAGTACGCACACGCGTGGAACGTTAGTGGAAGAACACGGTCAAACCTATTCAGCATTATGGAGACAGTATGCAATAAACAAATATATGGTGGGAAAACGCACGAAATAAATGGACCAAATGTGTCTGCAAAGTGAATGGAAAAGTGACTACTCTTTTTTGGGTTAGATAAATTTTGAAGCAGTTCATGACTGTAATTAAACGTTTATGGACAACTTATCTCAGAGCTGAATAATTTGCACCGGCAGCTCAATTTACGACGTCAAAGATTACTAGCTACTCGTTTCGTTTATAAATTTCTGGCAATGTAGTAGCAACTAGTAAGATGAGAGGGTACAGGCAGCGTCAGTACAAGCTGTTGCCAATGAGAGCCAAATGTGGCCAGAAACAACTATTTACAGGAAAGCGGCAATAGATACTTCAACAATGAAATATTCAACAAGACTTAAGAAAGATTTGGATAGCTGCTTTAACGTAGTCATTAGCGAATGAACATGAAAAAGATCTCAAGAACACAGAAAATAACTCGTTATTTTTCGGCAGTACAGATGAAATAAAAATCAATGCGGACAGCAACTGTCTGGCGAGATAAAAGATGGTGGCTAACATTCTTCTCAGTCAATGAGAAAAGCTCTTAAACTATTGCGATGGAAAAATATGTAGATGTAACTGACTATTATTGAGAGTAGATAACATACACTTCATCAAGTCAAAAGGTCGAGAGAAGCAGCATGCAGGAGGTACAGCATGGTTCAAGAACATTCAACACTTCATCTAGTCAAAGGGTCTAGAGAAGCAGCATGCAGAAGCTACAGCATGGTTCAAGAACATTCAACACTTCATCTAGTCTAAAGGTCGAGAGAAGCAGCATGCAGAAGCTACAGCATGGTTCACGAACAATCAACACTTCATCTAGTCAAAAGGTCAAGAGAAGCATGCAGAAGCTACAGCATGGTTCAAAAACTTTCAACACTTCATCTAGTCAAAAGGTCGAGAGAAGCATGCAGAAACTACAGCATGGTTCAAGAACATTCAACACTTCATCTAGTCAAAAGGTCGAGAGAAGCATGCAGAAGCTACAGCATGGTTCAAGAACATAACACTTCATCCACTTACAAAACTGCAAAAACAAATACAATAATCAAATTTCCAAACCTTGACATTCTAAACCAAATATTTTTAGCAGATAGCAAGAACGCACGAGATTTTCCATGTCGCTGCCTTCAGTTGTTTATGCAGCAAAGCAATGAGTGCAAACCATGCAGCAGGACACTTCTGTAGTGGAAAACAGTGGCCACGAGGTTGCCGTCTTCCACCGCTAACAACGAATGCAAACCATGCACCAGGGATACTTGAACACGATGCAGGAGTGAAGCCGTTAGAGAATGAAGAGTTAGGCCGCGAGTGCATGCAAAGAGCCTTTAACAAGAGGAGGCACTTAAGAAGAGAGGCAAGGGAGGGTCTGCTTACCCTTACAACCAGAGTGATTCCGGTGGTAGTGGTGATGGTGTCTGTGGTAATGGTGTTTGTGGTGGTGTTTATGATGGTGGTGGTGATGGTCACACAGCTTGCGGCCTCCTGCCTCCTCCGGCCGCGGCGAATCTGCGGTGGTAGTGGTGTCAGTGTGGTGAAGGGAGTCCAAACTAGTACCAGATGCGGTGGATGATGGTGGTAGTGGTGGTGGAGGAGAGTTGTGGTGTCGATGGTGGTGGCGGTGTTTGTGGTGGCAGTGATGATGGTGGTGATGACGCCGCCTGCCACCCTGCTCGGCGGCCTTCAGGTGCGCCACAAGCTCTTTGTTGTCCTCGTCGTCAGGGTTGGACCTATGGTCGCTATCGCTATCGAATCTGTCCTCGCTCGACACCGCCCTGTCTGACCTGCCTTTTGTGAGGGCGGGGCGAGAATTATTCACCTCTACTACAGAGGGTTTCGTGTCGACACACAAGCCAGCTTTGATAGGTGGTGTTGACGCATTGTCGACGTCACTAGACTGTTGGTCTACCGCACTAGACGTCATCAACACCGACCCAACAGCAGCCTCTTTGTCCTGAGACCGAGGAGTACTCTTGCTGGCCCCTACAAAGCCGATGCTCAGCCTACCTCCGCCCCCGCTCTTTTTCGGTCTGATGGTGGCAGCGGTGGGTGGTGTTGCGTCTACTAGTGCGTCAGTAGCTATACCAGAGGCCGCACGTGTCGCGGTATCTGGCCGTGGGGCAGAGCTAGACCGCCCGACGCTGGAGGAGCTGGTACCTGGGGCCGCCTCCTGAGAAGACGCCTTCGGGGCACGTCGCACCTCGTGACTCTTGGAGGCATGCGTGGGCCGCTTGCAGCCGCGGGGGTCGTTGGTCATGTAGAGATGGCTCAGACCGTCAAACAGCGACCGCAAGTGGCCCGACGTGGCGATGGCACCTGACGAGGTAGTGGAGCTTGAGCCACCCTCCTCCAGGGGGCTGCCACTGCCAGAGCTGGTGCCGGCGCAGCTGCTGCCGCTGCTACACCCCGGAGACCCTGTACCACCAGTCGGCAACACTCCGGGGCAGACAGAGCCCGAGTCTACGGCTTCCTTGCCTGTTGCCTCCAAGCATGGTTCCGACAATTTATTGCACGGCTGGATAAACGTACCCAGACTGTCAATTCTATTGGTAGCTACCGATTCTTTGTCAAGGCCTATGACTTCATGGACGCTCTTTCTACCAATGACACGAGAACGCGCCTCATTGATTCTCTTGATTTTTTTAAACTTTGAATGCAATGGAAGCTTTGAGGAGGACTCTTCGCTGCTACTGTTATGACCATCTGAAGAACCAGCCTGGAGCTGGCACCGAAGCTGTTGGTTAGAGAGAGCCTCGGTCGGCATACTCACATTTAAGGGCTTGGGAGCATTCTTTCCTTTCTTCTCCTCAGATTCGTGAGAATTACGCTCTGTTACAGCATCATGACTAACAGTCTCGGGGGCATCATTAAATTCTCTGTCAACATCACTGAACAAACGTTTTCTGGAGAGCAGTTTTCGATCGCGCTTATCTTTGCATGCTTTTACAGCGTGGGTGCTATGTTCAACAAGGAGCAACTGAACAGGCTTCTTGGCGTGGTCGGGGCTGACAACACCTCTCCGACCCAAAGCTCTGCCATCTCTCTCGTGAACCCGACTGCTCAAGGGAACGCTCGTCTCTTTGCTATTACAATCAGCTGTGAAAACAGGAATATTCACACTAGCATCTCCTTTGACTCGCCGCTGGAAAAACTTAGTCTTTTCCTTTGAAAGCCGTTCATTGGAGATCTTTCGAGCTGCAGCAGAGCTGAAATCGCTGGGCGTGCTGGAGGACGAATGCCGACTTATGCCGCTGTCAGTCACACTCGACTGACTGCTCCATTGGCCGTGAGCACACTTCGAAACACGGGATTCGTTAGACAAGAAGCTACTGCTACCGAAACTGGATTTCACAGAGCTAGAAGCGGAGCCGGTGTAAAACTTAGAATTAGACCTAGTTGTAAGCACGGGAGAGAAAGACACAGGAGATAACATTGCTGTAGAAGAAGAAACCCGGCTACTCAAAGTGCTAGCAATCATAGACGTCCTGACTCTCGATGGAGCGTTTGGGTTGGTGTTGCGTGTGGTTGGGGGCGGTTTACCATTATCCGGGTGTGGTTCTGTGGTGTCTGTTAGTGTGGGGGGCGCCGCCTCGGAGGGTGGAGGAGAGGGCGTCTCTCGCCGTTGCTGTTTCACCGGACGACGGCCGGACGAGGCCGACCCACGCCCACAAGACCTGAACACAGCATCATTATGAGAGAGTATTAGAGAGATGAAACAAAACACCTTCTGTCACAGCAAAACAATAGATCTAAGACTTGAACACAGCATCATTATGAGAGAGCATTAGAGAGATGAAACAAAACACCTTCTGTCACAGAAAAACAATTAATCTAAGACCTGAACACAGCATCATTAGGAGAGAGCATTAGAGATGAAACAAAGTACCATTTGTCACAGCAAAACAATTAATCTCCAAGCATCGTTTATTTGATTTGATTTGGGCGTTTCTCTTTACAGTGGTCGCAGGCCTTGAGGTAGACCGAAGTTTGGGTGGATGGATGGTCTGAAGCAGGCGTTGGGAAGGAGAGACATGAATGTGGAGGTGGCGAGAGAGCGTGCAATGAACAGGCGTGAGTGGTTGATTTTGACGCTGCTCTGATGTGCTTTCCCGTCCTGGTCATCCCGCTATCGGGATGGCCGTGGGTAGGGGGGGCCCGGCCATTATGACGCGGAGGGGGTAAACCAGCAAAAACTGTCGGGCCCTGCTGCTGACGACGGTTTCTAGGTGCATTCGGGACCCAGAGTGTAAGTTGAGGGGCTACCGGCCGGACCCTTTAGCACAAAAGGGCTAAGTTGTGTGAGTGTGAGCGTATGAGGGTGTAAGGTGCGCCCTGCCGTCGGCCACCCCCCTTTCTGGGGGATGCGGCCTAGTGTCTGTATCTGTATCTTTACAACTCCCGTCTGCATCCCGTCGGATTATTAACCTATTTCAGGAAACGTGGGATGGGTTTACAACCAACTTTTTGTACTACAGCTACATACGCAAGAGCGAATCTCGCAGGAGGGCGAGCGGCCGACGCTAGATGTACCCCACACTCTTCTCATGCACTCGCGCACACACACCAAAACTTGCCTTCTAGTGCTAAAAGAAGCCGGATAGAACCCCGCAATACACTTCGGGTGGGGGTGGGGAGTGAGGTCTGAGATCAGTGACGGCAGAAAAGCCTGACCGCTGCATCAAATTGCCGGGTCTTCTCCACCCACCACGTAAATCAAATTTCTCAACAAGGAGCAAAGCCGCGTCGAAACTAATTATTATCCACTCACGCAAATCCATTGCGCACTCTTTCGCGAGAACCACACCCTTTTCACCGATCTTTCATCATCCATCCTCACCATGTGTCCAAACCCCCCTCAGACCACATGAATTTACTCAGTCCTTCAACTCCTTCACCACCTTCATTCGCTTTCGAACGTCTTTCTAAACCTATTCCTCAGCGTCGCTCCGGCCATGACTCTCAAACACTTTGGCACGAAAACATTTAGCCTTCTTCTCACTTCCGCTCTTGCCCCCGACGTCTCCGCACTGTAGAGAACAGTTGGGACAACTAGCCCCTAATGCAACCCTCTCTATGCTTCCATACCCAACGTCCTCAAGCTCATTACACTCTACAGTACACCCGTGATTTCACCACATGAAAGCCCAGGGACTTTCACACATTAAATGTTACCCAATAACACTCCACTTAGGAGGACTCAAATTCTGCTTACATCGACATTCCTCAAACATCTCACTAACTTACATTTACTCACATCAACTTCAAGATTCCTCCTTCCACAAACTCAACCCAACAAAGACACTACGGTAGTAGCCTACACAACTTCTCCGAATCTGCCACAAGTGCCGTATCAGTCGCAAACAGTAAGCGACTCAACTGCCAACTCCACCCATTTCCTCCCAACGGCTTCAAACCTCGACCCATTACAGATTAGATTAAGGTGTCATTACACTCCGGCTAGCCTGACCTTTCCATCCATGTAGAGATTGAAAAACCAGGGAGACAAAACGCCGCCTTGTCTCAATCTCATTTACATCGTGAACCAAGCCCTCAACTCGCACCCCACTGAAACACAGTCTCTGCAGCCAACATAGAAACTCTGAACCGTTCCCAACAAAATTCCGCCCACTCCATACTAACGCGGCACACAAAAGAGAGCTTCCCTATCGACTATAACGTAGGCCTTTTTCCGATCCATGAAGGCCCAGAACACTTTCTTTTCATACGAAAGGTATTTCTCACAGTCTCCAGACTGGTCTTGCTGCAAATATCTAATCGGCATACCCTCTACCACTCCTAAGGCCACACTGTTCCTCGTCAATCGCAACATTCGGACTGTCTCTAATCCTCTTGATTAACACTCTTGTACAACTTACCAACAAAACACAACAAACTGATATTTAGCAAGTTGCTGCATTCGTTTTTCCCATTTTCCCTATACAGCTGAACAATACAAACACTGCTTAACTTAATCGGCCCCACGCCCGACACAAAAACAAAGATTCAGAAGCATCACCCACCATTCGACTATAGTTACTCCTTTCCTCTTCGCGACACCGTTAAAAAACAGGGGCTTTCTCTGCATTTCTCATGTCTACCTCTTTCTGCACCTGTTCGTTGGTAATGTCCATAACAATTCTCGCTCGCAAAACCGGAATCCAAGCACCACCACCCACTGCAACAAAATCAGCCTCTCTGACATCCTAGACATTCAACAACTTGTCAGAATACTTGACCCACTTCTTCCGTGCATCACCACTCTTCAACAAAAACCGGTCGATTACATCTTTCCTTCCCTCCTCCTTCCCGGTCTCCCTCTTCCTCACCGCCTACCTCGTTCCAGAACATCTTCTTGTCCTGAACATTCTGACACAACCTCCTACCCCACCTAGAACCACCCCCACCCAGTTCATCTTTTTTTCATCTCTTTAGTTGTAGCAGGCCACCATCGACCTCGCTTGAAAACCACTCCTCAAAGATTTTTCTCTTCTGCGCCACTGCCAGTTTAGGTTTACCACGAGCAGCCGTTCCTCCTGCTCCCGCCCACACGGCGCTCACCAGATTTTTCGCAAATCTCAACAAAGCAATTCTGAACGTCTCCCATTTTATTTTCCCCATTATCCAGACTTTGCTCTCTGACTATTTTTGGAAACACGGGAACGAATTTCAGGAAAGCCGCTGTGAGCTCTGCGTAAGATGCTCTTATAAACTTTCGGCCATAAAATGTCTAAATCTGTGCACTATTTTAGAAGAAGAACGCATACCTGAACGTCTCGCATCTTGCTTCAACATTACTCAGTCCTTGCGCACTCATAGTATTTCAGGGAATACGAGAACGAAATTGAGATAAAGCTGGTGCGACTATGATGTTCAAACTCAAAAATCAAGTTCAAACTCAATTTGGGAGGAATGAATTTGGGAAAAGACCGCCGTGATGACTTGGATGAAGTTTTTTTGCATCAAGATGTTTGCATGAGACCGCACACACAGATGCAACAAACGACAGGATACCTTATGGTGACGAAAAGCCAAGGGCTGGAAGAAGTAGGTCAGGTCAAACTGGATACAGATACAAGGTCGAATCTCAGAAAGAGGGGTGGTGAGACGTGGCCGACGAGAAGACGCATCTCACACTTCTCTAAAGTGCTCACCCACATATTCAAACTCGGCACGTTGGGTGAGGAGTGAGGTCCGAGGTCAGTGTCAGCAATAGGACTTGATAGCTTTTACTAGTTTATCCCTGCTGCGTAATAATTGCCGGGCCCTTCCCACCCACGTCTATCGCGTTTATTGACACGCCAAGGGCGAGAAAGCTCATCAATGCTCATCCATTCTGAATTATTCTCAACTCATGCCTATCCATTGCACGCCCTCTCGATAACTTCCACACTGATGTCTCCCTCCCTGAAGTCTGCTTCACGCCATCCATTCACCCAAACTTTTCTCTTCCCCTACGCCAACATCATTGACCTTCGCTTTCATCACCCTTACCACCAAACTTGCATCATTCATCCTACCCATCTACTCCGTTCCCCAACTGCCTCACCATCCTGGTTCTTATTCGAATAACGTCATTATTGGTCCTATCCCTCAGCTTCACTCCGGCAGTAGCCACCTCACCATATCATAATAGCACGACGATTATCGTTGATAATTGATATGCATACAAGCCATCAATGTGGTATAGTATTTTGACTCAACTGCTCGCTAGTAGCTAATAGGCTAACAAGAGAAGTTTGCATCACAATGTGGGAAATGAGGTTCTTGCACGTTTACTGCACCTTCACCATCAGACCGTACAGCTCCCATTACACTTTCTAGACACCACAATCGAGCAGGTGAGCCAGTACTCACCGTGACCTGGAAGAGGAAGTATCGCCGTTGTCACGCGCAGGCAGCAGCTGCCGGCTCACTTTGTTACCCCGCCTTCCTGAGGGCGTGGCGTCCACTTCGCTCCGCACCTCTCTCCGAGCGGGACTGCCCCCATGCGTCTCCTTGGAGCTCGTTCTCGCCTCTTTGGATTTGCTTCTCGTCTCTTTGGAGTTAATCTTAGTTTCCTTTGAGCTAGTCGTCCCTTTTGAGGCGGTTTTTGTTTCTTTCGCGCTCGTCCTCGTTTCTTTTGAGCCGGTCTTCGTCTCTTTTGAGCCGGTCTTCGTCTCTTTTGAGCCGGATCTTGTCTCTTTTGAATCGGTCCTCGTCTCTTTTGAGCTCGGTCTTGTTTCTTTCGAGCTTGATCCCGTTTCCTTGGAGCTATTTCTAGTCTCCCTAGAGCTATTTCTTGTCTCCCTGCCATCCCTGGAGTCTTGCCTAACATCAAAGGTCTTGGTGTGGTGGTCTTTACTATAGTCGCTAATATCAGCTTTGGATGAGCGTACCAACTGCTTTTTGTCGCCTTTCATAGCCCCGCCAGACTGAGTCTGGGGATCGTCACCATTTGTGTCTCTTGACAACTGGTGTTTGAGGACTCTACCTCGACCCAACTTCCGTCCGCGGCCTCTTCCTGACGAGAGTGGCGTCTGGCTGGAGTTCTCGTCGATTTTCTCATTCTCGGTTTTGTCGTTGGTATTTGAGCAGCTCAAAAGCTGACTCTTTCTGCGAGAAGGAGAAACTGCAAAACAGTCGTCTTTCTTAAAATGTTTGACGGGTGTTGACGTTAACCGGTCTCTGCTGTTGGAATTGGCGGTGGGAGACGCGTCACTCCTGCGCCCTTTGTGTCTGCCGGGTGACGCATTATCAGATTGAACATGTTCTTGAGGAGCAGAGGGCAGCCTAGGATTCCTGGTCCTGTTGGGTGATGAAGTGCAGGAAGGGTCACCGGAAGAGCACTTGCAGCACACGAAGTTGAGAGGACGGCGCGTGAGTGGCACGCAGCTCAGATGAACAGCATCTTGACACGAGCCGCAACGGATCAGGCTGCCCAGGGACTGTAAGAGAGAAGGCAAGTATGACAAAGTTCTCACCCCACCAGTGCAGGAGGGTGACAAGATCAGACTATACTGGCAGAACATTTCTAGAACATAGGAGTGTATGTCCGTCCATCAAGCACAAAATGTCAAACAACTACCTGTTACATCAACATATCGGTTATTAATTGTAATCTCAGGGTTTGTTTCGTCTCCACGCATACTCAAGTCACTACAATTGTAGAAGTCAAGGTAGGGCTGAATTCATTTGAAGGTCGGGACAGTTATCCTTCTAGATGAATAAAACTATCGGAAGTTAATAAATTTGTTTTTAAAGATATCTGACAAGTGATTCACTGAATTGTTTGAAGAAACTCAGTAAGCATCGAGTCCAGGAACGTCCAGGAACCGGCACCTGGGAGAGTGAGTGCATCAGCATTCCTTCCAAGCTGGACATTCTGTGAAGACATGCGCATTTATATGGACTAGACAGTCCGTATAAAAATGAGACGACGACGCCTCCATAAGATATATGTACGTTGTTAGTCCACTAGTTCCTAATGGCAACCGACTGCTAATAATCTCAGCCGGTAGAGATTGATTATTTGAAGATGTCCAGTGTGTTGCGTATTTGAGAAAGCAGATAAAATGTAATTGTGTTGCGTGTCCTTATTGTTGGGTTGCGTGTCCTTATTGTTGGGGAAAAGGAGCGTGGTATTTCAAGTCGGGCAATGACGTCGGGCCAATGAGATCAAAACATTGAAGGTGCCTTGTGCGGGATTGGAAGAATTCGAAGTCGGGCCATGACGTCCGGCCTTTGAGATCGAAGCATCAATTCGTTTAGAGGAGCGAGAAGAAGCACTGGGAAGTAAGCTATGGCGGCAGAGGGAGAGTGGACGCGACGCCATACGGTCAACGGACGATCGGCCTCGACCAGGGCCAGGGGTCGACCGGGCCTTGTGCTTAGCATCGTCACCAAAGGAGAAGCAGTGGCCCAACACATTCAACGTCGAGGATCAACAAGTTGGGAAATACAAACGATGACGTGTACTCCCGCTGCCAATCTGCGAGTGCAAGCCACCCATTGTCGGATCGATCATCGACAGTCGCTGGTGTCGATCAGCGTGGCATCATCCCCACACCTCCAACATCGGGGTTCAACGGGGTGGGGACTACGAAAACCCATCGTTGGCTGTCGCAGGTATCAGTCTGTGTGACATCATCTTCAAGAGGGGGGGGGGGGGGG